>JAYDZE010552833.1:0-13370 GCA_034509125.1 Monilaria moniliformis | reverse complement strand
TATTAATTAATAAATTAATAATTTAGTTTAGTAAGTTAATAATTAAGATAATTAGTAATTATTGATATTACAAATATTCATATTTTTAAAAGGGTAAATATGTCATTTTACACTTTATCTATAATATAATCTACACAACCAAACATCTTATTCACTTTTATCTTAGTTCTTATCTTATCTATCAAACAACATTCTAAATCCTTATCTTCATCTCTATCTTCATTCTTATCTTACGGCCCGTCTTGCTTTAACTATCTCATTTTATCCTACCATTGCTACCAAAAAGGCCCTTACTTTACCAATTATATATTAAAACTCATGTCGTCCACCAATGAGACTATTTTTGGTGAACAGATGGAGTAGGTTAATTGACCATAAAACCACGAAGAATATGCCGATTTTGGTCCGTTCCGCACCAATAATGTGCACTTCCTTTGATTTTTAATTTTATGAGTAAAATGTCATTCAGTATCTTGCAATATATAAATTTGTAAATATTTCTTAATTCAAATGCCAATTAATTATACCGAAATTTTAATATGTTATATATTAAGGATTAATTGTTCGTAAGATCACGAAGAATATGCTGATTCTGGTCCGTTCTGCACCATTTAAAATTTGAATGACAGATCGTGAAGTTTCAAATTTTTGAAAGATGCGGAACGGAATAAAATTGTGAATTTTTGAAATTTCGTGATTTGTCATTCAAATCTTAAAAGGTGCGGACCAGAATTTTGACCAAATTTGTGATTTTACGGGCAATTGACCCAATATATTTATTACAAAACATATTGAGACATTGTACATATTAAATTATTATTCTCGGTATTATTAATGCGTGCATTAAAAAGTAATAATATATATAGTTTATAATTAAGTTTTGATGAAAATTAAAAAATGGTGCAAATCTTGTAATGCGATGAAAACTATAGCTATTCACAATCACAACGATTATTAATCCATAAGAAAAATGAGTAGCACTTGCGTAGACGTTACACTTTTTCTATTTTATATTTTTTTCTCGATAACAATAGTATATTGGAAAATTCCAACTTCCTGAAACATTAACAACATCATTCTATACCAAAATATAACAATTTTGATAAGAATATGTCCAAATCCACAGTAAAATTAAGTATGGAATAGTAAGAAATAGGGCAACAGAAAACGTTTACTAAATATTACAAATTCTAGTAAACATCGTATTCTTTTCCATAACTAAAGTAACTCTGCAAAGTTCTGACTCCAATAAAAGCCAATTAAACTAGAAGCATCAATCAGAGCTGTCAAAATTGAACTGACATAATCTTGTATCGAGGTTAAGCCACAATTTTTAGATCCACCCAAATTTCGGGTCTGAGTTAGCTTGACAAATTAAACCAGTAAATGAGTGAAACTACACGAGATTAGGTCTCATCATTCAACGCAATCAAATATCACATCAAGAATTCGAGATCAACACCAAGCACAACAAATATTAAACAAAAATTGGAATGATATATTAATCAATATATATGAATGATTTAAAAGCCTAGAACATCATGACAAATTCTTGCATCATGGCACCTCTAGGCATATGTATTCCCTCCATCCCATCATGTTTACAGTGTTCCACCAAAAATCAACCCTAAAACTATACAAAACAACACACCCTCCCCTACATCTCAGCACACTTAGTTGGAGCAAAACCTAGCCTAGACTCCTTAGTATCATACAAGATATGGAAGTTCTGTTGTTGGTAGTTGCCAATGATCGACAAACCCGACTGGGGGGTCCCCAGGATCGCCAGGCACACGACATCATCAGGGTCGAGCCTAATGAAGTAGTTCTCAGTCGGGAAGTTCCACACAGCCCCATCCCCGAACACAATCCCAAATGAGGGCAAGTAGGGTTCCTCAACACCGGACACGTTGTAACACGGATCAAGAATTGGGAAGTCCTCCACAACCGGATACCCCTTCATCCTCTCCACAATAGCCTCCTTGATCATCTTATAGGCCGGCTCAGCAAAGTAGCTCAGGGTAGTCCCCGAGTCTATGATGGTGCCACCATTCCCCTCTGGGGAGAGGCTCCATGTCTCCTCCGGGATCCCCAACACCTCCCCTCCAATCACAATAGACCTAATCCCCACGTAGTAGAACGTGTCCACCGGATTCTCCCTCCCACCGAGCAATGTGGTGAAGTTCAACTCTGGATGCCTAAGCAGCTTCTCATCCTCACCAAAGATGAGCTTGCTACTAACACTCGCATTGCTATTCCTATCAACCAAACAATACGAAAACGAGTGTCCATACAACGACTGCAGCTGAGACGCGAACGACAAAGGCCCCCTCCCCAATCCTAGCAAGCCAGCAGCACCATGGAACAACCCCCTATTCCAATGTCCACACCCAAACATCACATTCTCCACCTCCCTAAACTCCAAACTCCCATCAAACGACGTCATGTTCACCGTGAAAGTCTCCAAGGCGAAGTCCCCCGTCGTGTTGGAGCTATCACCATACCAATAGTAGTAAGGGCAACTCTGGCTCTCCCCCCTGCAACCCTGAGGGGGCTCAGGGGAGGAAACCAAGTGGCAAAGTGGATCATCACAGCTTATATTTCTATACGAATTCGACTCTTTTGGATCATAAAAAGGCCCATTTTGCTCAAAACAATCATAGCAAGGAACACACTGAATCCAATTAAGATCAGAGCCAGTGTCAAGAATCAATGAGAAATGTTTAGGAGGTGTACCAATGAACACATCCATGAAGTACTCGCCGGAGCCAAGGCTCACCCCGGACTCCAGCGTCGCCACCAGCTGGCCTCCGGCGCCGGAAAAAAACTCCGGAGCGGCGGCGGACGGCGGAGGAGGTCGGCGATCACCGTCTTTCTTGATTCTTGAAGCGGTGTTTTGGTTCTTCTTCTCGGTTATTCGTGTGTGGAACGTCTGAATTCGAGTGATATCCTTCGCTGTCGACTCCACGACGCAGTCGGCCGGCTTAGCTCCGACGCGGCGGTGCTTCATGTTCAGCATAACGGTTGGTTTAACCTTGAAATCATCGATTTTGATGTCATTTTCGAAAAAGATTTTGTCTGAGTTTGGCTCCGAGAAGGAGCAATCGGCGGCGGCGTTGAAGGTGGGGATTTCCATGGCTGTAAAAGTGGAGGAGTTGGAATTTCCATCTTCACTGGCTGATGAAAAGCTATGGAGTAATAAAAACAAGCATAACACAGCTTGAAAGCACTTGGACACCATGAGAGAGAATGCCCACGAGCTGGGAAATGCTACTGAATCTTGAAAGGATTGAACTTTGACGAGGAATTTATTCAAGAATCAAAAACCCAACTCGAATCTTGAACATAAGTTGTAAGTGAAGCGATAAAAATCCTCTCTTGGTGAGTTTTGAGAACCAAGATTGAACCTTTTTTCCTTTTTTTGACTTCCCACTTCAAGAAAAGTATGTAAGAACTGAAAATATGAGAAATGCAGCAAGAATTTGAAGATGGGGCGATTAAGAGAAAAAGGGGGCAAAATGGTGAAGAAGAAATTGGAGGAGTGGATGTTTCAAAGGGGGAGACTTTGAATATTGCAACTTTTTGTAGCTGTCCAATGCCACCTTTGAGCTTTGACGCGGTTTCACATAAGAATGCTGTAAGAATTTGCAATTTTTAATGGCGATTAGCAAATGGGAGTGGGAATTTTGAGAAGAATTGACTGAAACCGAGGAAATTTGGGGGACAAAATTTCTTGTTTTGGGTTAAATGGAAAAGAAACCGTTTCTTCAAGAATGGCTTTTGTTTTTTCGACTTTATTAGTGTGATTAGACTCGTGGTTTACTCACATTGGTGAATGAGTCACCGTCCAACTCATCAACCACACAACTCATTTGTGCAATGTCCCAAATTAGCATAAAAGAAAAAAAGACTACGAGTTATTTATATTTGTATTTTTTAAAAATTTAAGTTCGAAATTCACCACCATCATCTTCTGAATCGAGTTTACTGCACTCGCACCTAATTTTTTAAGCGTGGTTTGTCTCTCCTATACGACTTTGAGTGTCACTCGTTATAAAAATAAAAGCACTTAGTTAATGACCCAATTATTATAATCGCTGAGATAAGTTAATGTGCAAATCTGTAAATATCAAGTTGTATTCAACTTATAACACATTTTACTTTTTTGTTTAAGTTAATCGTGGAGTCCAAATTAATTAAAGAAAATGTAAGGCATTGACAGTTTTGCCCTCCATGCTGTACTTAATTTTCTAGTCTAAACCATTGAACTTGTCTAATAGTAGGAAACAAAAAGGTCAATTTTATACTCATTTTAATCAGCCATCAATAGTTGACTCTTCAAATAAATTAAAATGGTTTAATAGTCCCCACGTTATTTCGCCATATGTTGTGAATTATGGTTGTGGTATTTTTTTTTTTCTAAAAAAATAATAAATGGCGACTATACTAAAATTAAAAGGTTAAATATTTTATTTCGTGTACTAAAATATATTTTCTTTTTGGATGGTCTAATTTGGTGGATCTAATAATTTCGTAACTGAAATGTCATGCTGTCAAAGTATCAAATTACTCAAAATACATCTATAAATATTAATTATTGCATATAGTTAATAACAATATATTTTCTCAAAGTTCCATTTTTATGGTGATATGTGCTAATCGATGACATAAAGGAACTAACAAAGTTGAAACAGATGGATCGTGATCAGATAAATATTGTTATAATTCATGTGCCATTAATTGATCAAATCAACAACAAAAAGCTAATTATAGTATATTTTATTGTGTAGTGGGTGGATTGTCACTTCTTCTTCTTTTTCTTTAATATAATAAATGAGATATAATTAATCATAAAATAGATTTAAGAAGTATTAAAGTTAGACAATCAAATACCTATACGATTAAGCAAATATATAGATTACTCAAATTTCTACATATAAGGTTTTCAAAATTGAAAAGAAAAAAGAAAATCAAATTGGTCAGATTTCATTGGATCAATTGGACTAGGTTTATACTATCTTGAATTATTAAAATAAAAATATTAAGATAGAATTATAGCTATGAGAATGAAATATAAATGACAATAAAAAAATGACAAAATCTCTAAATAATTTATTATACTTTTGTATTAGTTATCCAACTACTTTCTCTTTGGTGGGTCAACAGAAATTAAATCCAAATAAATAAAATAAAGTCACGAGATTAGTCAGAAAACAACTATCATTCTTAATACAAACAAAAAATTCTTGACTGTAAATACACCACATGAAAATGTGAGTTGTTATATCTAATTAATAATTATCTGATAAGTAAAATATTAGTGGGCTTACATTCATATGCACATTAAAACTAACATTCCATTTATCAGAAAATTATTGATTTGAAATACTCACATTTGTCACGTGATGTGTATAGACCAGAAAATTATATATTTCACTCGTAATACACATGCACGAGCTTGATTGGTCAAATTTCTCCTTTTATTATCTAATCTAAAAGAGTTTATTTTAAATACCGCATTAATATTGCCATTAAAATAACTAATTTAAATTAAGAATAAATATAGAAAACAATTATACTTGGAAACAAATATAATATTTTGATTCCATACACTTACATGAAATCTAATAGCGATATGTGAATATAAATCCAATAAGGAAAATGATTTTTTGACATAATGTCTCTATGCCATAATACCCTTATTTTTGTTTTTCATAATTATATTTTATATTTTGACTAATATATCCTTATGCTATTTTAGTAAGATATATATATATATATATATATATTAAAAATATCAATCTATTCCTAAAATTATGGAATTCAAATTTAAATTAATATCCTCACCAAAAAAAAAGTATATATTTATTTCTAATTGCATGTTTATTTAGTTTGAAAAATATGATTCACTCATCTAATTCAAACAATTTATCATTCATTCAATTTTCACTTACATATTTATTTAGTTTGAAGAAACGAATTTTGTCGAGGCGTGATGCTACGTTCTAACTTAGACTTCTTTCTTCATTTTCCTTTTCCTTTTGATGGTTTGTTGTTCATGCTTCCATGCTTAAGTAATGAATTTTATATCATGAATGACATCATACTTAGTCATTGCCTTCAATCAAGTATTATTAAATTAATAATGGGTGTAAGGTTTAAGGTTTACCCAATTATTCATCCAATCTCCATTAATTAATATTCAGCCAAAATAGTTAAAAACCTTTACAGTTGGATTACATTAAACCCTCAAGTATAGATATTAATTAGGTTCTAATCATTTATTAATCATTTTTATTACTTTAATGAAGCGTCCACTTATTTAATCTAGACAATAATTTTGAGAGCTTGGTTCTGTAGTGACATTTGAGATTAAGAGTCTGGTGTCAAATAACGTAGTTTAATAACTTTGTTAGAAAATTAACTTAAATAATAATGCATCAACTATAGCAGATGTGAATGAATTATTTAAACAAGAATCATCATACACTTAAATCACTAATTAAGTTTCGAGTAAATGGTGTAATGTAAGCGATATAATTTATAATTAAGTTTTATGTTTTATTTAAAGCAAATAAATAAATAAAGAAGAGAAAATCCACACTTAGTTTCCTCATGTCTTGAGCTTACGCAATAGATGTTTGTCAAAATTTTGAGAGAATTTAATGTCTAGCTTGAATAAATGAAGTGGCAAACAAAAAAAAATGAAATTTGCTTAAAAATATATATGATTTTTTTCCATTTATAAAGATTTGATTTGTTTTGTCAAATTAAAGAATCAAATCTTATTACAAATCTTATTAAAGGGTAATAAAGTCTATACATAAAATACTACAAATTCAAAATTAGTCAAACATAAAAAATAATATAAAATTACTAATTAATCCCTACTATGATAAAGACATTATGTCCCTAAATCATGATCCTATAAATAAAAGATAATTAATTAATTAGTATATCTCTCGATACCACCAGGCACCAACCAACATTTTTCATCGATATATTTTTAGGAAACTAATTAATTTTGCCCAAAATACCGTTAATTATTCAGATAATTGATTGCTTAAAGTTTACCGTGCTAAAACCGAAGGGTTAATTTATTCTTGAGATTCAGTGTTTCACTATTGGTATTTCATTCACATATCCCGTCATTTGGTTATTTATTTTATTAACATTTATTGTAAAAACAATTTTACTATAATATCATAGATTTAAAAAAAAAAATGCAATGCTTTTGAATTTTATCACCCTGATGATTAATTTTTATTATGTAGAATAGATTCTTATATTTTTATAATAAATACAAAATTGTAAATTAAAGGAAATTTTTTCTTAAAAAAATATGAAAAAATGACAGTGATATGAGATATGAGACCCAAAAAATAGAAAATTGAATCTCAAGTCCTAATCTATAAGTAAATTAAGGTAACAACTAAAAACAAGATTATTTATAAATAGTAAATTCGATGCTATCTTTGGATATATATTTGGTCCATATCGAATTGAATCCAACAATATAGTTCGATTTTGGTTCAATTTTGCTATCTCTATTCATAAAATATATACACTTTTATTTATTGGTATTTCTTCATAAGCAAGTCGTCTCGAATTTACCTTCTTAAACAACAGGAACTGCACGCAAACTATTCGTGAAAAGAACGACGAAGAAGAAGAAAAAAGGTGTCTTCTTTGAAGCTTAAATGGTGTAGGGCAAGCTAACTGCTAACTTAGAACTTGAAAACTAGAGCTACTTATTAATTGTATATATAGGAGGGGGCCAACACTCAAATCTTATATTGAACGATCAGAGAGTCTTCACTGCTCGAATGTCCCCAAAATTAAAATTTCTAGCTCTGTCCCTATTGAGACGAGATCAATTTATAATTTCACAATACAACACGTCCGAAAGTTCATATTAAGATAAAACTATTCGAACTCCAAAACCGTACCACAGTCAAAACTAAAAACTAGAAACTAGATTGAAGCATATACATTTGAAGCTCAATCTCATACCACCCCACACACGCACACATACTAGAACGAAAATTCGATTTTGTGACTACAACTTCAGAAATTAACAACTAGTCAAAACGACGTAGTTTCAAGTTCAATCTCCTCAGCCAAACAGAATGTAGAATCATATGAAAGAGATCAAATCTCTCCGGCGTTGCATTGACCACAAAATGCCTCTGCACCTCCTTCACTCTCTGCTGCATCTTCAAATACTTAGCCTCAGAAATCCCCATCAAAATCTCCTTTATCTTAGGTATATCATCCACATCAATCACAACCGCAAACTTCTTCCAGTTCAAGACGTCGCTAAACGGCGGCACGTAGCTCTTCGAGATCAACACCGGCACGCACTCCGCGTAGACCGCCTCCACCACCCGCGGGCTGGCCACCTCGTACCCGCTCGGGCAGAGGCAGAACTTGCTGTTCTTCAGCATTGTCTCGTAGGTGAGGTTGTCGGGGAGCTTCTGATAGACTTGCACGTCGGTATCTCTCCCCTCCCATTGCTCTAGGAGGAGGTGCCTAATGTGGCCGTGTAGCCCACCCGCAAAGAAGGCGAGGATGGACCTCTCTTGGGGAGGCGGCCCCCCCAGGAGGCCCGTGAGCTCGCCTGTCTTGAGGTTGATCTCAGGCAAGGTTACGTCCTTGAGGGGGTTGAACCCCTCGGACGTGTTGGCGTTGCATAAAACTCGGATGGAGTTATTGTACAAGAGCGGGACATAGGAGCTCGAGTGGGGCCCCTACGTAATAAGAAAGTCAAAGTAAAGGGTAAATAGGTTTATATATTTCTTTAATTAATTTATCATATCACTCAAAATAAAGGCACTTATTTACTAAATAGAATAGCATAGAACAAAAGACAACCAGACAAGCATACCCAGTCATGACACGAGAGCATGAAATGATCGGCCCCAAGGCTCCGATTCCAGAAGGGATGCTTTTGGGAAATGGTATGGACATAATCAACAATAGTGGTGGCAATGGGACTAATGTCAAATGTATTAGGTTCGTAAAGATAATGAACCATCGCAACCACACTGAAAGGCATGAAGTAGACATGAGCTTCTTCTGGATCCTTGGTTCGAAATCGACTCCCCCTCTCTATCTGATGAATGAACCTTCCCTCCGAGGAGTATATGCTCCGGCAAGGGCCGTTGTGGAAGATCGGAGCTTCGCCTTCTTCGTATACGTAGATCTTGAACACATTCTCCATTTCTATGTAGCTCCTGCACCCGAACTAGGGCTGTTAGGGTTAGGGTTAGGGTTAGGGTTAGGGCTGGATTTGCCCTAAGGCACCTGAGAAAATTTAAGGCCCCCTATAACTATTTGAGTTGCCCTTTAGATTACATGTCATTTCTTACCTTTTTTGTCTACTTTTTCAAATATAGTAAAAGAAAAAGAATTTTTTAGGTGGCATATTTAAATAACTCTATCTATATTGTAATATACTATTTAAGCTTATAGTCTTCTTTCGAGCACTTATTCGAATAAGATCGACACTTCACTAACTAAGAAACTCAAAGATCAATTCTTGAATTTCGAGAGAACCCTAAGACAACATTCGTTATGTTCAATCATCCCAAAATGAGCATAAATCGTACCTATGAAACGCGTTGGCGTTACGATAAATAGGTCCACGAGGCACATAGTGAGAACCGTGTTCAACAATTGATGGGACTAAGCTCCTATTGTTAGCAGCCTCCCTAATTGAAAGTCGTGCTTTGGCTAAAATCGCTTCATTCTTCTCTAATCGGCTATACCGCCTATGCAGCCCACTATCCACAAACCCCCATGTTTCTGCATTTGATAAGTCGTGTTTTGGCAGCGAAGACTCCTCTTTTCTCTAAAAAATGAAAGAGAGAAAAAAAAACTTCGTTTAGTACAAAAAATGCCAAATTAATACGAATATGGATTTAATTAAAAAAAAAGTAACCTATAGACTTACTAGTAGGTTAGAATGTGCAGGTCCTCTCAAGACGAGAGCATCGGAGACGTTGTTCAAGTTGCTATTCCCGTGATCATTATGAGTATTGTCTGATGAACCGAACTCGAACGAGCTTAGATACCTTAACGACTTCCAAGAAAACGACGATGCTAGCGATTTGTGAGGGCCCAAATTGAACGCAATGAGAGAGATGAGAAGCAAAGGGGTTAAAAGTATGAAAGCCAATGTAGAAGGTGAGATTGAAAAGTATGAAGACCAATGCGATTTTCTTGATGGCCACATTTAGAGAGAGAGAGAGAGAGAGAGAGAGAGAGAGAGAGAGAGAGTATAAACCCTTTATCTTCGAGTAAATTAACAACGTATATAATAGCGCTACGCTAGCTCTAGCAAATATGATTGAAGGCAAGATTTGGAGTTTATTTATTTATTAATATATTTAGTTGTGAAGTTAAAAATATATTAATTACTTGACTGGTGCAGCTGCAAAAAACTGATCAAAAGCTGTGATTCTTTGCTGCGTCACAGTAATATTCTTTGATTTAATTATTAAATTTTATTTTTGCATGGGGATTTTCAAAGCATGCATGAGGGTTTCTTAAAGCTCAAGTTATGCTCTTCCATTATTTTTCTCCATGATTCAAGGCTCGTGATCCGATCAATACACCGTTTGATATAATTATCCGTTATTACCCCCGAATTTCAAAATTATTAATTAAGTTAATGTATATTTCTTGTATTTTATGCAGCCATTTTCCATTTATTTAAGACTTCAAGATATGCACGTGTGTGTGTGTTTTGCTCTTAATATTAGCACTATAGTCGTTTAATGGCTACTATAATTTTGGAGAATTACAGATACATATAGCAACTCGTGAATTTCTAAATTTCTAAGTCCGAGATTTTAAAAAAGACAATATTTTTACGATTTCATTAATAAGAGAATGATATAATCGGCTGATTTTAAAACTTACGGGATTGACCGGTTTTTCCGGCAATTTGCCCTATATTATATATATACTTTGGGTCACTCATAATACTGATATCTTCTTAATTATAGAAAGTAATAGCTTTTGACTTTTTGATTAATTAGGGACAAATATTTATTTTGTAAACCCAATATTTATCATACCAATGAACATTTTTAATATTTTTGTTGTTTTTTTTATTATTTTCTATTCATGTATACAACTAAGGTTGCTTGGCACAATTGAAATTGTTATTCCCAAAGCACCTTTGGTGCTTGGAGATTGGAGTTTGGATGATTCGTTAAGGCACCGAATGCTTTCATTTTGCTTATATTATTATGATTAATTTATTTTAAAAAGTCAAATATTGTCCATTTAACAAAGTTTTGTTCACTAAGATTCTTTTGGCTTAATTTAATAGATATTGTTTATCAGGAGTAAAACGTGAACGATGCTTTAATTTCTCATGCTACATTGTTTAAAACGCTAAGGTTAACCTTTTACATAGCTGTATAATTAGAGCCACGCTCCTGCGCGCGCACAGTGAGCGCGGGTCAAACCCGGATTTGACCCGGTATTGACCCGACCCATGTTATTTTTATTATTATTATTCATAATCATTAATTTGGAATATAATAAAGGTATGTTGATAAAATCACAAAACAGCACTGTGGCACAACAATAATGCACAGCTTTTCACAACCTGAAGGTGACAGGTTCGAGACCTGATGCAGGCAGCTATAATTTTCTTGTTTTTGTAGCGATTTATCTTCTAATTTTTCCCACAATTTATCAGAATACTTTTTTATTGAAAATAATATTTTTTCTACTATTTATAAATATAATTCTTCCAGATATATAAGTATATCTCCACAATATTTTGTAATAAAATTAAATAGGAGTTTTTTACTATTTGTATATATAATTTCATAATATATATCATAAAATCAAAAAAAAACTTTTTAATAGCACATAAAATTTTAAAAATTTTCTTCTTAAACTTTTATTTTAAAGAACATTAACTTTTATTCGCAAAAACAGTTACTTTTATTCACAAGAACAATAACTTTTATTTATTAAAATATTAATTTTTATTTATTTGAATAATATTTATATGCTTTATATATATTACAATAAAAAAATTTGTAATTGTTGGTAGAGTTTTATCCTTTTTGAAATTATTTCCATGAACAAGTGTAACTTTTATTTATTAAGATAATAATTTTTTTAAATATTAATTCTTTATATATTATAATAAAAAGAGTAACTTTTATTTAAAATAATAGTAACTTTCTTTTAGAATAAGACTATCTTTCATTTAAAAGAAGAGTACCTTTTATTGACAATAATAGTAACTTTCATTCATAAGAAGAGTAACTTTCATTAATAACAAGAGTAACTTACATTTAAAAGATGAGTAACTTTCATTTAGAAGAAGAGTAGCTTTCATTTAGAAGAATATTAACTTTTATTAACAAGAAGAGTAACTTTTATTCACAAAAATAATCATTTTTATTCAAAAGAACAATACCTTTTATTTTAAATCAAGTTTCATTTTTCATTGAATCGTATAAATATTAATTTAATTATATAATATAATAAAAATTAATATTTATTATTTTGAATAATAATTTATATTCTTTATATATATTATAACAAAAAGAATAATTTTAATTTAGAAAAAGAGTAACTTTTATTGAGAAAAAGAGTAACTTTTATTCATAAGAAGAGTAACTTTCATTCATAACAAGAGTACTTTTTATTTAGAAGAAGAATAACTTTCATTTATAAGAATGATAACTTTCATTCAAAAGAAGGATAACTTTTATTTACAAGAATAATCGTTTTTATTCAGAAAATAATATTCATAAGAAGAGTAACTTTTATTCATAAGAAGATTAACTTTTATTAATTAGAACAATAACTTTTGTACATTAAAATAGTAACTTGTATTTATAAAAAAAATAAGGTTTAATTAAAATTTTAAATTGACATGATAATTAAATTCATATTTATTCATTTGCAAAAAAATGAAATTAAAACGAAAACAAACAAAAAGGCGGAAAAATGTTTTTGTATATTTGTATATCCAAATTAAATTTATGATTCTTTTAAGTTTGGTTAAATTCATATGCGAATTAAATTTAACACATACTAATTAAATTCATATATATTCATTTATAAAAATGAAAACCAAAGAATAAAGAAAAAATGCAAATAATCGGAAATAAAATGGAATAGAAGAAAACAAACAAGCGAATTAAATTTAACACATACTTATTAAATTCATATATATTCATTTATATAAATAAAAACCAAAGAATAAAGAAAAAATGCAAATAATAGGAAAATATATATTCATTTATATGTAGAGGTGAGCAAAATATCCGAAATCCGAATATCCGATCCGAACCAAACCGAAATTTAAAATTTGGTTCGGATTTTTTGGA
>JAYDZE010552822.1:0-13371 GCA_034509125.1 Monilaria moniliformis | reverse complement strand
TAATAGTAATTAGAGGTAATCGGGATATTGGAGCACTCTTTGCATGGCCTTCCATGAAATGCTGTCATGACCAGGAAGAGATGATAATTCAAGCACAATTATGGAAAAGAAGTAGTATCAATTTCATAAGCTGAGCTATCTATAAGTTTGTCTTCATTCCATAATTCTTTGGTAGTAGACCAATTTATAAAGAATAATAAGGAAAATTCTAATACAATGTAGACCTATTGCAAAAGTTGCAATAGTCTCCACATTTGTGAATAAAAGGACAGATATCCATAACAATCTAATAAACTTATATAAGTTCAACCAATTTGAAACTGCGTCAAGTTTCTAGAATACATAAGCAGATTGGCATCAATCATGATTTAATTATATTGTTTGTCTGACTTGAAGCCAGGTGATAAAGAATCCAATAATATTTTCAGAAGTTAACTCCTCTTCAGTTTATGTAAAGCAGATCAGGCAACTGCTATAGTTCCGAAGAGGATATAAGAGATAAGTAGTAAAGTACGACTTTATTGCATCTCCAATACACTTGTGCAAAAAGAAAATTAGTCTTTAAACAAACCACTCATATATTATGCATTTCTCCCCAATTATCAACTTTTAAAACAAGTTCATCATTTCTATATATTCAAGATACACCAGACTTCCGAGAATCCAGCACGCGTGTTTCTTCATTGTCCTTTTTCTTTCAATTAGTGGAAGAGTGTTTTGATAGAGTGAAGGCAGAACACAAAACAGAAATACGATAATATGACAACTCTAATCAAACGAGGCCAACAACAAATCATCCAGAAAACGATATAATTCACAATACTCCCAACAATAACATAAAACCCTTAAATACTACTACCCTTATTTGACCTAAAGCCCATGCCCAAACGGGCTGACACAACCAGAATTAATAACAAATAATAATAATAATAATAATAATAATAATAATAATAATAAAAGGAAATAATTAGCCCTAGGCCACTGCTCTTTTCCTGCGAGCATACATTTGCCATGGTGCTCGCGCTCTATTAGTTTTAAGGAATTTGGCCTTCTATGGGTTTTGTCAAATATTACCATGACCTGTTCTCATCAAACCTCTTAACCTTCATTTGTAAAAGGAAACATGTCTTATGAGAAGTGATTTGCTATAGTGGTTAGAAAGGAGTAATTTTTTAACAAAAAAAAAACTCAGGAATCCCTTAATGAGGTTTAGGAGAGGACTAAAGCTAGAGCTGGTTGGAGGGGGATAAAACAACAAAGATTATAAAGCACTCCTCATTCTTTATGCCTTTAAAGATGTGGATTAGTGCTGTTTAGCTTGTCAACTTTGTTTTCTTGTTCGGGGTTCCTCATCCATATAAAAATAACAGTACGGACTTTATATCAGTTAGTTCCTTGTTGAGTAACCTTTCTTAACAGCCCCTTCCCTATTACCTTCAGCAATTACATCACAACAGCAAAACTATGCATCTCAAACCAGGGCCTTTGTGGTCATACTCTTAGCACTTCATAACGAACTTACATTACATGAGTTGTTTTTGTACTACTTTCAGATATATCTACAGCCGCAAATATTAAGCTCTAGATATCCATGAAATGAAAATATTAAATAGAATAAGCTACAGAAAAATCGAGCTTACACTGTAAAGAAAAGCCTTTCTTGCCACATCAGAAATTGTAAGCTGGCTTTGACTGAAATGAAATGAAAATGTCAAGGATGCCTAAAAATGATAAAAAGTAAACAGATAACTTGTCTCTGGATTCCAGAACATAATGTATTGAGCATTTATAGGTCTACATACAACCTCCCACTCTAAAAAGCTTGCTCCATAATAACTATAATAGGGACAAGAAAGAATCCCATTTGCTATCAAAGATTAAATTAGGGTGGGTGGGTCATCATATTGAGTTAACAATGATGAAAAATTATATCTCATCAAGCAACTTTCATTACTCACCCTTTCATATGATGCTCTTGAAGTTGAGCTTGCAGTTGATGATCAGCTAATATACCAGATGAACCAAGGGATGCTAGTTTTTCCTTTATGACAGATGCTGCTCAATAAATCATAGGTAGCAACTATAAGCAAATAGTACCATAAGCATGTATGACAGAAAGAAACAAATTACCATGAAAAATTAAAAATACATCTTATCATTTAGCTGAATATTCATTAGAAATATCATAAGTTGAATCATCATATAATCAACAGAAAATTGACATGATTATTCATCTCCCAAGCTAAAACAAGCTACAAAATCAGTCCAACCCAAATCAGATTCAACACCCAACACTTCTAAAGATTAAAAACTTCAACTGTTCCCTAACTCCAAAAAGACTGGCTAGCGGACAGGATACGGATATAGCACATAAAAGCTGACTGTCATCACATACATATCAAAATGAACATGAGATTTGTTCTCCAGGAAAACCCCCACCTGAAGAACTTCAAAACAAGGAATTGAATTACAACAAATTATAACATGCAGCCATGACATATAATGTCCAATCACCAAAATACAAACACATGAGGCATCTGTCACAAGGCAAGCACGAGATAAATGATCAAGCAAGCATAAGAATATAAGGGAAAAACACCTGATGATCCCCTTGCACTTTGCAAAACAGCAAACAGTTGTTTCCGCCCTTCTCTAGTATAAGCAGCTCGATTCTTGCGGTTGTCTCCCCCAGACATGCCCTATATAAGAATCACAAAAACAATTTATTTCCATCTAAACCATCTGATTACGCAACCCACTTCTGATAAGTCCGGAGATGCTTACTGCAAAAAGTAATGTTGCTAGATTCAATTTTGGGTGCACTTCTAAAGCCCTTATTCGAGGGAGAGGATAAACAGCTTCTCCTCCTTGCTGAGATAGAACACGAGGGATGTCTATAGATTCAACAGCTGTATGGTAAGAGATTATTAGAATCAATGAGAAATAAACCATGCCAGGCTTCACTGTGGAGAGGAAAACAAAAGTGATTATTAACATTCCTTCACGACAGGATGTCAGAAATATTTGAACTAAGCAAAGATAAATATGAAGTAATCATAAAGTATTTGCTACATGCATGAAGTAACCAATCAAAAGTGTATGCTTGATCTTCACTACCTTAATTTTTATGGTTGTCAGAATTAAAATATGAAAAGTTAACTTCAAGATGCATCTCACTCAACTACTTTTACCCCTAGTTTTGCATCCCTAATGTGCAATAATAGACATGGAAAATGATTACCAAACAGAAAAGTAATATATGTTTAACTGTTCAAGTGTACAGTTGCATATTAGCCATCAAGATACCAAGTATAGCCTCAGGCTGGATATTTAATAACCTAGAGATAAGCATTTTGGTATTAATATCTATATTTATAAGAGGATGTTAGGAACAAACTAAGCTACGAGAGAGTAGGAGAAACTTTCTCATTGAAAAAAAAGAAAGAACTGAAGATATTTTTCCAAACTGGAAAAGAAGGTGACAGAGAGCTGTTCCAGAAGACATGGCAAAACTCCAAAAGATTTCAGGGAAAATGTGAAAGTTTTCTACAGAGGGGCAAAGTAGCTCAAGTATTTGGAGAAGAAAGTAGCTTTCAAAATATATCTCTACATTATCTAGAGCATTAGATAACAATGTGGAACATCATTGGACAACAATGTTACTATTTAAAGGAAAAATCTGAAAGCTCAACTAACCAGCAGGCTCAAAGAAATTTGCTTGCATTGGTGGTCTGTTGGGATTCACAACTACACGTGTTTTCCACACTTGAACACTTCCGTCTTTTGACAAAGTGATTAGCAACCGCAACACTGGGAGCCAAGAAAGTGATGTGATTGGTTGTGTACCTGCCTGCGTACTAGCATTGCACATCAACAAAAATTTTGTCATGATTCAAGAACAAGGATTACCATTACAGCCCGAAAATAGTTATAATAACAAAGAATGTTATTAAAATACTGATCCACAATACAGAATAAGTATCTATGAAGATGGCAGCACGGTGATTAGAATCAAGAACTAAAGAATCGCTATAAAACATCAGATATATACTGATAGTTAACAAAATACAAAGCACAAATCTCAAGTATATACTGGTCTCATTATGACATACATGTATTAACAATACAAGAATATTGGCAGAGATGGTGTCTATAGATAACTCACATTCCGATCATTATAGGTCTTTCAGTGGAAACATCCCATGCCAAAATTGTACCTCGTCTGTCACCAACAAATATCCATTCCAATGTTGGATGAAATGCAAATGCTCCAGCACCCTGCAGCCTGATGGTGTTATCAACTGCAAAGGGACCAACAAATTAGTAATTCATCTAAATAAGGAAATGAACATTCCAGTGAAGCTATGCCATGTTTCACCCTTTAAACAGAAAAGGAGAGTATATGGGCACATAGGTGCTGATCAACTCTTACGTTGTAGAGTGTAGAGAACAGCATATGATTGGATATGGTAAGCTCTAACCAAACCATCTTGATAAGCCACATACTAGCAACAGAAACAAATGCATAAAATCATCAGCATCTATGAAGGCAGGTACAATCTGACACAGACAAGTGGTACTAGCAACAGAATTTGGGAGCTTAAGAACATTCCAGTCAAAATTCTTACCAAAACAGGAAGCCGAGGATGGCAAGCAAGATTGACAATAGGTTTCTTCAGGTCAGTCTTTATTTTGGTGGGTGCTTTCCCGCCTACCACAGTTCCAACAACTTGACACAAGAAATTATCATAAATTAGCATCATGCAAGCAAAACCAACCAAAAAGATCCACCAAAGGTATCTATGTTTTTATGACCATAATGAATTCCAAGGCTGTTACACAATGATAAACTGTATGGAATAGAAAATTCAGTATTACAAGAAATGAGGACAAGAAAAAACAAAGTCAGTTGTTAGTTATAACACTAAAACTAATATTTGTATTTTTTCTTTTTTTGAGAGTATAACTAATAACTGTGTTGGAATCACATATTACTGTGCCTTTATGTACAAACATGCTGGTATTCTGCGGTAGAGAAGAAGTGAAACACTAAAAGTTGTTTCTTCCAATGCAAGTTGGTTGAGAAGTGAACAAGAAATCATTGCTGTGTCTTTATGTCCAAACATGCTGGTATTATGCGGTACAGAAGAAGTGATACATTAAAGGTTGGTCCTTCCAATGCAAGTAAGTTGAAAAGTTAGCAAGAAAATCATTGCTTTCTTCATATAAGCTTCTAGATTCTCATTACACAAAGTACAAAAAGCTGACTGTATGATAGAATTATCTTTATTGAGTCTCCTTAGAGTTCTCTTTAGTATTGCGATGATGGGATCCAGCAATTAAACTAATTAGGACAGCCATGTTATCCTCTATGACACCTCATAAATTCAGAATAAACAACTATTTTGCCATAATCAGTCAACTATCTTTTCATGATTCAGAAACATTAAAAAATGGAGGAAACCTGCTATTGGCACCGGATGTGGATAATAATTTGTTTGTTACACTAGCCATAGACAGTAGATGATAGAATGACAATGGAAAAGGATGGTGAGGAGCAACTATCAACAATAATTTGTCACTGTCATTATCATATCTGGTGGGTGGACTGGCAACAACATGTTATGCGTATCTATTTGTATCTATAATAATCATTTTTTCCATTACTAAACACAAGAAAAATATAGCTTCATCACCATCATCATTAACTATGTACAATGCCACTTCACCATGCACAACGTCAAACTAAATTATCAGAGAAGACAAGAAATTCGAACTCAGTCCCTTCTCCAGTTCTCCTTCCATTCTTCCCTCCTTCCCCCTTGGCAGCCCTTAACACCAAAATCCCCACCCCCCAACAGCCTTCTGTCTAAATATTGATATTTCAGGAACGCAAAAAAAAAAAAAAAAAAAATACAAACAGAACTCAAACGGGCTCAACCTGTCACACTCATCTTCTTATGGAAACCAAAAAACACTACAGGCTGAAGAGGAGTCAAGGCAAGATGGACTTCAGTGTCAATTGATATCTGTTCTGTCCTCTTTTCAGGTGAATGCAAAACACAGGTTTGCTCAGTGTCAAAGTCACAGGAACGGATCGTACAATCCTGCATGAAAAATAGATCCCATTCACAATGAGAAGGAGATAATATATAAGGTTAATACCTTGATATCCATTTAGTTGAGTACAATTGAGCATGAGACTGAATATGGCAATATATATGACATCAAAGTTTGGATCAGTTCCGCACAAGTCAATCCCATAAACTCATAACACTAAGGGGACGCTTACTATCATGATTAACAACATACATGATTGAGCATTTTTTTCTTCATCATTGGGATTTCTCCAGTCCTACCCCTTTCAATTGGATATGAATCAAGCAAGTTAACTCAAATTGTTGAAATTATCACTGGCATTTTGAAATCCCAAAGTTCCACTCTTTCTTAGTAAACAACGGATTAGCCTATACTATTTTTATCTATCTAGGCTAATCCTCAATTGTAAAAGCCTCCTACATGGAGAAAAGAAAGATGATATGTTTCCAGTTCCGTAAGTGAAGAGGGAAGGTATGCTCAGGGACACAGTCTGAAATATTTCCACTAGATAATTTTTTCCATCCCACTTCACACATTCCCCTGTAACCAAAACACCCACCAATCCCTTCCTCCCAAACAAATTTGATGCAAATCATGAAATCAAAGCAATCAAATTGGTTGTGCTTCCTAGAGTTGATCCTACAGGCTACAGCTGACAGTTCCCTTTGTCGCATTTTAACATAATCACAGAAAGTTTCTTCTCCACATTATCGTTGCAAAATGCAGTCATCGCAAAATTACAGTTCAGAAAACTGACCTCAAGCACAGCAACGAGCGAATGGCCGGCCGTGGGGCTATAAGCCATGCGAACAACAGGTGAGCCTATGTCCACAGACGCAATCTTAGCCCCCGTATAAGCATCGAACTCTGTAAACACATAAACACAACTCCAATTACAAAATAGATTGTAAAAGAAAATTTAAAAAGGCAGCGAAAGCATACCTATGATGTGAGTGCCGATGGCGGCGGACACGACCGCCTGTGTCGGGTGGAATGCAGCGGCATGGGGTTGTAAGGGTTTGGAGCTCCGACCGGCATGCCGTAGATCCAAATGGTGCACAGTGGCCCACTCCATCCGAGAACAGTTGCAGCTATCTACAGCCGCTATAACTAAGTCGATTCAGTTACAGTAAACAATCCGATTTAAACATGTGAGCTCAATTCAAGTTGAAGGAGATGCAAAATTCGGATCGGCCGAAAATGGTTGAAGAAAAGTTCAAGAATCTCTGATGAGGATAAAAAAGTTCCGTGATTTGAGGGTTTAAAGCTGCTGAAGAAATTAATTGTCGGGATCGGATCCACCTAGCTCGATGTCTGGTCTTGCATCAACACTTCCCTGGCAACATCGCTCCTATAATTGAAATAAAAGTCTGATTTGCGTTAGTTGGCTTTCCTTAATATTTTGGTTATGGATTAATTATAGTTTATAGTTAAGTTTTCAATTTTGATCATTTTATAGCCTTAATTTTAATTTAATTTTAAATATAACTTGAACTTTGAAATAAATTTTCATTGAACCTCAAAAAAATTAGGATGCCGAAAATCAGATTAGAATGATAAATAAAATGAGATGGATTTTTTATTTTCCACCTCAATATAAAATAGTGTCGTTTTTCATTTATATTAACAAAAAATGCCATATTAGTTAAACGTCATTATCTCCTTCGTGACAGTATGTCTCACACATCCAGAACACACACACTATCACGAATGATGAGTAATAAGTGGCTAACTAAGTGCCACTTCTCATCACGAATGATGAACAATAACTGGTCGGCTTTATCGTCGCCGTTGCTGCAGTGCCACCGGAAGCGACTTCTTTGGTCTTCAGTAGAAAAATCTTCCAAGGTCATCATTAATATCAGATTAACTTGAGTCAATTAAATTTTGAGCAACCGAATACCCCTTAATAATGAGCAATTTTTTGCGTTTAACATTAGTATTAATTGTCTGTAAATGCACGAACTATACCTAAATGCAATAAGTTTTTTTTTTTAAATTGCATGAGTCCAAATTTCTTTGGTCAATAACTTGATTCTCCAGAGTTCGATGTGAAACTCAAATCTATTGTTGGAAAGCTCTCGACGAGGCCTGTCTAATGGTACAAAGTAAATGAAACCATATTCTAGTAAAAAAAATTAAAATTATAACAACAACTTTCAAGTCATTTTTTAACTACTTTAAGTGGCCAAAATCAAACACTACAAGTACCATTTAAAAATTACCATACATGACTTTCTAACAGTACCTTTGAATTTCACATTAGACTCCGACGAATCGAATTATCAGCCAATGAAATTTGGACTTATGCTAAAAAAATTAATAGATTAAAAGTTCATATATTTTTTGACCAATCAAAAAATAGAGTTGGTTATAAACCAATTTTTGAATATAATTAATGTATTTAGAGACAGTTAAATCTAAACATTAAGCATTAAAAATATGCTTATATCATTCTTTGGTTAAAAACCAAAATTTATATATAATTTATATATTTACAGGCAATTAAATCTAAACATTAAGCATAAAAAATTATCTATATCTTTCTTATCATTAAAAATACATTTTCAAATTTAAGAAATACAACTTTTTAAGATTTGAGCATATAATCTAATCACTAATGATAAATATTACTCCAAAGTCTCATTAATAATGTTTCAAAATTATTTTTGGGTTGTCCGAATTATAAGGTCTCAAGCTCAAAAGATTGTTTTAATTAGTGGAGTCTTTTAATTTATAGTCACAAAACTGTACCACTTAATACGCGAACCAGAGTTTTTGAGTCATTATTATTGATACGAAGAGAGTGAAAGCTAAATATTGCAATATTAACCCTAATTTTAAAATAATTACTCACTATATATTTTTATACGAAGTAAGTTATCAGAACATTTTCTGCAAAACAATATAATTATTTTATTAAAATAATTAAATGATTAATTGAGGATTAAAAAAAGTATAAAATAATTTGGAATAATTAATTATAGATAATTATGAGATAATTGCAAAACATGTGAACCAACATCTGAAATTAAAACTAGCCAGAACTCAAATGTAATAAGAAAAAAAAAATCAAAAACGGAATATGCTGAACCCTCCTTGTTTCGGGGGCATAGGCATAGCACGTCTGCTGTGTTTTCTTCCACACTACCCTACGCAGTGATTACAGCAGTGGCTGCACTCGCAAAATTTTCTGTATGCCGAGCATCTTTCTCAAAATTCAAAACCCATACGTTAACCCCTCACTCCAATTTATTTGCTAATTTTATTTTTCTTTCACTGTATAAAAATTATTGCTCGTGGTTTATTTGCGTTGTGCATACTAACATGTTTTTTCCATTTTTTTCACTTTCTTCGATACAATTAGAATCAAGAGTTGTAGAATTTGGCGGCACAAAATTGCAGAGCTGTAAGGGCTGATGGATGAGACCATACCCTTCAACACACTCCATAGTAGAGAGTACCAAGGCCATAAGAAAAAAGTGCAGCCCTTTATAGACCCTAGCAAAACACTCTTAATTTCTTAATTTAGGGATTTCAATTAATGTATTTCTGCATTTATCTGATTAATTACAGGTGCATTCGGTGGCATGGAATTGCGCGGGCACGAAGCTGGCCTCCGGTTCTGTTGATCAGACAGCCCGAGTTTGGCACATTGAACCTCATGGCCATGTAAAGATCCAGTCTTGCTTCATTTTTGGCTTGCATTAAGCTCTAGCTGTTCTGTGATAAAGTAAATAAGCAATTAGTTTGCGTAAAAATTTATACTTAAACTTGTTCAAATCTGCTAGATTGCTTGTACGTGCCGTATAATTCCCTTGCATTGTCTCCAGTGTGGTACAAAGGCGAGCTTTAGGGCCAGCCTTCTTAGGTTTTACTGTATTAATTTTTGTATCAAGAAGCTTAGGAGCTAAGTATCAACTGGAGAATTGGAATTGAGCGGAGAATATAGGGGAAGGATTCGGTTAACTGATTGTTTGTGAATCCCAAATTCACCAAAGTGGAAGTCACTTATAGTTCAAATGGAATTCAAGGATTCAAAATCCATAATATAATGAACTTGTGTATATATTGTTTTCACAATCTATAGCTCCAACTCCAGTAATGTAGGTGGAGCCTATATACATTATATAATGTAACAGCTATGGAAAGAAAAGCTTCAGAAAGTGAAGATGCAGTAATTATAAACTGGAATTAATAGCAAATATATGATCTGTTTCAATGGTTCCTGACCTAGAAAGTTTTTATTCCTTTCATGGTTTCTGATAAGCTGCTCACTTTGATGCACCACAAAGGCATTATTCACATGCTTAGTTGGTCAGAAGCTGGTGTCTGTGATACAAGCATAGAGTAGCTTGTTGTGCATCAAACCATTATTTGTATAAGACCATTTTGTTAGAAACTGGAATTGTACTTTTCTAGATTGAATAACGTCCACACTTAGGGAGAACTTATTCCTTGTACTGAGCTACTCATAGAATTTTTTGGTTTTTATCAAAAAGTATGATTCCTGACTTTAGAGCTGGCATATAGTTTATTCATCTTTTTTTTTTTTTTTTTTCCTTTCTTGTGGAGCATATTGGTAGAAGCAGAATAGATGATGAACTGGCTGACGTCGGCATGAGTTCTAATGTAAGGGGCAATTGGGATGAAACTTAGTACAGGAGTTTCCTCCCAATGTTTTTGTCAATTAGTGTGAAATGCGAGTTTCATTTTCTCAAGAAGTAACTTTGTGTTCATAATCTTGATGTTGGAGGTTGATAGGCCTTTGGTTTCTGAAAGTGAGTGCCATAGTCATTTCTTATGTCACAAGTTTTAGGGCTTCCTTCTACAATCATCATGATTATGCAAGCTCTGTATTTTTAGGTTTTGATCAATGTGTATCTGATTATGCAGGGTAAGGTTAAAGATATTGAGCTGAAGGGGCATTCTGATAGTGTAGATCAGCTATGCTGGGATCCGAAACATGCGGATTTGGTTGCAACAGCGTCGGGTGACAAGACTGTTCGTTTGTGGGATGCTCGTAGTAAGTTGTGGTCCCTAACTTAAACAATTAGGAGAAATAGAAACTTCAGTTATGCATCTATAGTGAAGGCCTGACATTTTAATTCTAGTTTTAAGTTGAGCCATTAGATTTCTTTTGTCTTTATCATGGAGAGCCTAAAAATTCAAGTTCAGTAAAAATAATCAATTTCTTTTTGCTAGTGCCTGCTTTCCTTCTGTTGTTGGATTAAGATTTCAAGTATTAACAATCCATGATGAAGAATGATAGTCTATTTAATATTTCCTGCAATGTGCCTACCTACAAGGAACTTCTTGGAGTTAGATATTATGCGACTTGCATGGCTCGCCATCTCATCTGCCTCTCCTCATTAATTTCTTGGTCGGTGTCAAAAGATTCTTTAATGGTGTTTTTCCTGTGACTTGCACAGGTGGAAAATGTTCGCAGCAAGCAGAACTCAGTGGGGAAAACATTAATATCACGTATAAGCCTGATGGAACTCACATTGCTGTTGGTAATAGGGTAAACTATTTCTAACTTGAGGTCTTTGGACGTGGTTGAATGATAACATCTGTTACTGTCCAATGGTCTCATTTGTTTTTTCTATGTACTTCAGGATGACGAGTTAACAATATTAGATGTACGTAAGTTTAAGCCCATACATAAGCGCAAGTTCAACTATGAGGTAAAATCTTCAACTGACTCATTCCGGTTGTTATCGCTTAACCAGTTTTTAGAAATGACCAATTGTTAAACATTTAAGAGGTGCTTGGTATGGTGTAATAGAATGAAGGGGGGGGGGTTGGAATGAAGGTAGGAAATGAATAACAAACCTTGGGTGATTATATGCTTGGTATGCACAAGAAATACGAAAGAAATGCAATCGTGATTCATTGATTGATTCCATTCTTATGATTGCTAAATCTTGAAATTTGTATCTACACCAACTAATAAAAATGCAAGGTTAATATAGTAGGAATGGTTAACATGAGTTGAGGAATGAATGATTATTCCTAATCTAGAAAGAATGGTGATTCATAAGAAAAAATTATACCAAACAAATGAATGGAATGTATGTAGGAATCTCCTCCATTCCATCATACCAAGCACCTCCTTAGTCTTCATATAGTTATAGTTATTCTCTTTCATAACAACTAGATAAAGTATGACATTTTTCTCCGAGTTTTCCCCTTTATCTTCAATTGTTGTTGATAAGTACATGATCCAATTCTTCCCATTTGACAAGTTATACAATATTGATCTCTTTCTCTTACAAGGATTATGTCTTTTTAACTTGAGTCCTCCAGCGGTCAGACAAAAGTGAAATCTTTTATGAATTTGTACTCATCTCAATTCCGTGTTATTGGTTCACCAATATACAGCAGCATATGTTGCTACTCTTATTTCGATGCTCTGCCCGTTTAATAAAAGTGGTGCAAGACACTGAAATAAGAGGAGTGATTTTTAACACCAACGCTCCCTTTTTGTTATGTATCAGGTGAATGAGATAGCATGGAACATGACGGGTGATATGTTC
This sequence comes from Monilaria moniliformis, assembly GCA_034509125.1. Taxonomy (NCBI): domain Eukaryota; kingdom Viridiplantae; phylum Streptophyta; class Magnoliopsida; order Caryophyllales; family Aizoaceae; genus Monilaria; species Monilaria moniliformis. The sequence continues at coordinate 733 of JAYDZE010552822.1, read as the reverse complement.
TTTTTAACTACTGGGAATTGTGAGAACAGGAAAGGTCATGTTTTTGTTGGCTAGTCTTGGCTTTGCCATTTGATACTTGACAATGTAACCCCCCCCCCTCCTGGTTCTGCTCCATCCTAGGTACTGTTGAAGTGCTCGCGTATCCATCACTCAGAGCAGTTGGTACCCTCATGGCTCATACAGCAGGTTGCTATTGTATTGCGATTGACCCAGCAGGGAGGTGCGTCTCAGATCAATATTTGCTTCCTTTTTTATATGTGGATATTATATTAAAATAGACTGGTCATTCTACGTATCCGGGCTGTGCAACTGTGAAAACCTTATCTAATATGAGGGGGTTGACCTCTGAGTAAAATGATTGCTAAATGTTTTTGCAATCTTGCTGAAACTTCTTTCTCTCCTTGTTTAGGTATTTTGCTGTGGGAAGTGCGGACTCATTAGTCAGCCTCTGGGATATAAAGGATATGCTTTGTGTCCGTACATTCACAAAACTCGAGTAAATACCGTCTTCTGCAACCCCTTCTCCATGGTTTCTCCACTAAGAGAGACAAAAAATTATTTTCTTATAGGATCCTAATCTCGTGCGAATCTCATCAAATTGTGAATATTTAGACCTTTTGTTTGATCTTGATAGGTGGCCTGTTCGGACTATTAGCTTCAATCACACTGGAGAATATATTGCTTCTGCCAGTGAGGACTTGTTCATTGATATTGTGAGTATGCTCAGAACTTG
>JAYDZE010552811.1:0-13373 GCA_034509125.1 Monilaria moniliformis | reverse complement strand
TTCCTCCACAAAACTTGAGTCTATACCCGATCTCATACTAATCCCTCATCTACTACTAACAACACATATATTACACAAATCATAAAACCAACAAATCTTAAAAGACCGATTTACCATAAGTAGGATGAGATAAAATTATTCTATTAACCTTGTCTTCTACCTTTCTATAACTATTCCTCATTTTACTCCTATTCATACATGCAATTACCATTTTTACACCGAAACTTTGTTGAAACCTAAGCTTCTTTCTGATAGCTTTTTGTCCCTTCCCCAGGGAACCTCCATCTGAGTCTATTTTGCGGAGCTTAGCTGGAGTCGCCAAAATTGCGACCATTAGAATCCATCTTGTTCGATTTTCCATCCAAACCATTCTTCCCGTCAAGGGGAGGTTACCTGAATTCACCCACCATAATATGAATGAATCATATCGACTAGGTATTTTCCCATTATTTTCATAATATTTTTGATAGAAATTCGATATGCATCTATCAAATGGTGTTGTCTGTTGGAATCTTTGTTTAAGATTTGATGTTCTTCATGAATTAAGCACACTTGCTTTTATGTCTCTTACTTGACCTTTTGTGAAAATCGCATGTGGGTGTCTTTTGGTATTGAATGCGTGAAACTAATTGTGTGGTGTTCATAACTTGACTCTTTGTTTTGTTCCCTTAATGAGCATATTTTGTACGCACACAAATGAGCATGGTATGAAGTTATGTTGACAAGAAACACATGAATTTTGATCGAGAATGGAATCCTTTACTGGGACATTCTTTGTTTAGATGATGAAGTTTGAATTAGCAAAGATACCGCAATAAGTGATACTCCCTAGAAGAGAATGTGATTGAGTGGTAATTCTATTAAGTGATACCTCTTAGAAGTGAGAATCCTAGACTGGGATATTCATGTATGCCTTTGATTTTCGTGAATCTGTTTGATGTAAATGAAAATATGTGATGATGCCAACAAGGAGATGATGAATGTGCATGATGGATTCTCACGATGTACTTATGAAAAGAAGTGTGGGCGTTGATAGCACTTAATTTTCGGGAATACGTGCTGAGACTTAGTTTTGTCAAAACTCTATGTATGGAAGACCGAACCCTAAGGAATGTAGAAAGGAATTTGACGATGTTCCCCATTACCTAGAAGACTCTTTTCAAAAGTCCCCAGCACATCTCCTGGTGTTTCTGGAGGTCCGAGCGGAGTGTTGTCAGGAGGAGTCCCTACGATCCCCAGCATGGACGCATTTGGTTAGAAAAGTTATGGAAGAGTATCTGAAAGGAAAAGATCCAACTGAGACACAGTAGGATCCTACCGACGTAACGTACATCTTCCATCGGCCAATAGTTCACCAGATGCATGGAACGGATACACTTAAGAAAGAAGAAGTAGTCAATACTCCTAATGAGGATAGCAGAACAAAGTATGCCTTGTGGTTAGTGCGTCGGGTTCCTTAGTATGAGATGTATACTATGATACCGACAGTACTGAAGATGAAACTAGCTCAGCGAGTAGAACTCGAGATCATCAAAAATAGATTCACCGTTTGTATATAGAGTTACGTGATTCAAGGAGAGCTAGTGTGTAAATGAGTAGACAAAGATGAAACACTTATCGACTCCATATAGATCGACCCTGTACTTACCAACTTGCTATATAGTTGTGAGGGCATGACTATAAATTTATTTTGCATGTGCTAATGATGGTCACATTAGTATCTTCAAATAGTTTCTTACTATCATGGAAGAAAGAGCCTTATTGACAGTGGCTGTTGATTACTTCCGTAAGTGAGTTGAAGCTGGGGCCGTTACAATGATAAACGAAAACACAATCTTCAAGTTCATGTTGAGAAACATCTGCTGTAGGTATGAAATTTCCAGGATCTTGGTATCAAATAATATAACACAACTTTGTAATGTTGAAATGCATAATTGTTGCAAGACAATAAAAATCCAACCGAGACTTGTGGCAGTTGTTCATCAGTAGGCAAATGGATAAGTTGGGATGACCCATAGAACCACTGTTGAAGGATCCCGCGTAAATTAAGTGGAGGAGTTGGACTCTTTACTATGGACTTATCGTACAGGCACAAGGAAAGCTACAAGAGAATCTCTCTTTAATCTTATGTACAGATCAACTGCAGTGATCCTGTTAGCATCAACAAGCACATAAGGAAACAAGACCAAGGAAATGAAAGAGATGATTTCATTAGAATAGAACAGATGAAATCTTTTATTTACAGAATATTTCAATGTAATAGTTTTGGTACAATCCCTTTAAAGGGTAAAACTGTGTAACAGGAATCATAACACAATGAATACAATTCTACCAAATTCTACAATTTATCTTGGCATCAGAGCAGGATAAAACAAAATGTGTAACCTTTTTTTTCGAACTCAGAATTAAATCTCCTCATTGTTCGAATACCTTCCTCAAGCCATCAAGCCGATCAAAGTTCCTGCAACAAACCCAGCAACAATGTTAGAAGACATGATGAAAATCATGGCTCCAACAATCAATATGGCAAGAAACAATGAGAATATCATATTAGGAGTCAAATTAGGCGGAAATTTTTTTCCAGTATGGGCACGGTTGATGCGAATTGCCATCGGAAGCAGGGGAAAGTCCGGCCACATCACCGAGGCTACACCAAAACCCACCCCTGGAGATCCAGAATTCTCACGATGGGAAGAATCAGACTTCACAGTTCTCTCATGGTTAGTACAGAACATGGAAACACGACTAATGGTCAATTTTGCTCAATATCAAACCGCAAAGGCTGTCTGGGATAGCCTTGTAGTCACGTATGGAAGTAGCACGGATCCGTTCCAAGTATATGACTTGGAGGTGCAAGCCAAAAAAATGGTTCAAGGCAACAGAACTTTGGAAGAATACTGGGGTGATTTCCAAACCCTTTGGCTCAATATTGACCGGCGACAACTAAACCCCATAAGCAGTTGCAATGAGGGAGTCAAAGCCTACCAACAACTCACTGGAACTCGGAGACTGTACCAGTTTCTCTCTGGATTGAATGACTGTTATGACGGTATCCGGTGAGACATACTCAAGGATGGCAACTCCCTCAGCAGAGTCCGCTTTTGGACGGGTGCGACAAGAGGCCGCCCGAATTCAAATCCTGAATTCGACAACCAAACCCGCAGAATCTGGAGCATCATCGGGAGGGGTCGGATTCGGCTTTGGAATCTGACACGGCGAGACACAGAACCGACAAAGCCACCAGCCCCGAACCGTCCGCCGCATAAGGGAACCCCAGCCACCACGCACCGAACCATCTTCTTTCCGACCTAAAATTGACAAATCGAAGTTATTTTGTACCCACTGTGGTATGGCAAAACACACCAAGGAAACATGTTTCAACCTAAATGGATTTCCAGAATGGCAGGAAGGAAATCGAAAAGGTCGAACAGAGGCGAAAGGCCAGACAGCTCTGGGAATCGACGAAGGAGGTGTGGATGATATCTCCTCGGCGGGCAACCAAGAGGCCACCTACGCTCGAGGGGACGGTAGTGGACGGACAGCCGAGGCGGCGAAATTTCGGAGGAGCAGCGGCTAGGGCACACCTAGGGAGGACTTTTCAACGTAAAGGGGTTGGTTCACAACCAAACCCTTATACTCTCCCTTATTCTAAAAATATACCCCATGTTCCTCCAAATTTATGCTTAGATCCTTGCAGTCCTCATTTATTGCATAATGACCACCCATTATGAAGAGTATTTACAGTCAGCTACCTTAGACTCCCGGAAATTTCGAAATCAACCCCAGAATCAGTATTTTAGCCCTCTAAAGTGCACAAATAGCTTTCAAGCCTTGACTAAGATTTCTGAGTATCCGATTGTGCCACACTCAGAATATAGGTGATAGGAAAGAAAAAAAAGGTGGATTTTTTACTGCGGAGCCACCGACACCATGACCTATGATAAATCTGAGCTAATGAATATGACCAAATCCACCCGCACCCATGTACAAACAGCCAGTGGAGAATTGGCTCCAGTCAAAGGGGCATGCACTATTCAAATTTCCCCCACCTTGCAGATTTCTAACTGCCTCTATGTTCCATCTCTGTCACACAAATTGATGTCCATTAGCCATGGGACAAAATAACTACACTGTACTCTACTCATGCACCCTCATTTTTGTTTCCTGCAGGATATCAGGACGTGAGCGATTATTGGGCGTGGTACTGAAAAACATGGGTTGTATTGCGTGGACGAGATAGCTCAACCAGGTGGTGTGATGTTGACTCGCGAAACTGCAAACCGGGAGGCTTGTTTCCTCATTTAGTTAAAAATCACACTCTTAGTTGTGAAATTTGTGTTTTGGCAAAGAGCCACAGACAAGGTTTTAAACCTTCTAATAGTCGTATGAATACTCTTTTTTCATTAGTACACTCTGATGTTTGGGGGCCCTCACCTGTAGTGGGAGGAACTGGATTTCGTTATTTTTAACTCTTTATTGATGACTGTACGTGAATGACTTGGGTCTACTTCTTGAAATATAAGTCCGAGGTTTTTAAAAAATTCACTCACTTCTATAACAAGATCCATACTCAATTTGACACAAAAATTCGAATTCTTAGATCTGATAACGGAGGGAGGGGGGGGGGGGAATTTGTCAACTTAGCTATGAAAACCTTTTTCGCAACACATGGGCTTATTCACCAAACCACTTGTCCATACACTACTGAACAAAATGGGGTATCCGAGAGGAAAAATAGAATACTTCTTAAAATGACTTGGGCTCACCTTCTTGAATCTCATGTTCCTCACTCGTTCTGGCCCGAAGCTGTCGCCACCGCAACCTACCTTTTCAATCGTCTACCCACTCGTGCTCTCAAACTTCAGACACCTATCCACTATCTCTCTACTCTCATCAAGGTACCTTCCGCTCTATCTCTTCCCCCTAGGTTTTTTGGATGCTCTATCTTTGTTCATATCCCCAAACACGAGCGAAATGAATTCTCTCCTTGTGCCATCAAATGTGTCTTTGTGGGATATGAGATCAACCAAAAGGGTATAGATGTTATGATCCCACCAGTCGTCAAATTCTTACCACTATGAATTGTGATTTTTTGGAAAGTGAAATTTTTTATCACTCCCAACTTAGTCGTCAGGGGGAGAGGGAGAATCTTATCGACTCCTTAAGTTGGTTAAATTGGTCGCCAATGTCTAATCAGAGTCCCACTGTGGTTCCACAAGAATCAATTAACACCACCGCTGAACTTCTCTCACACACACCAGTACAACCTGAGAACCAACGGGCCACCCAATCATCCTCTCCACTGATATCTGAGGTAAGACAATCTAACTCAGACTATGATACTCCTATTGTGGAAACTATTAATGAAGGACCAGAAATTAAAATACAAGAAACCTCGATAGATGGTGACATCGGACAGTATGTTCTGCCCCCAAGAAGTAATCGAGGAATCCCCCCAAACGATACTCCCCTGAGAGGATTGGAAGAAGATCGAGATACTTGATAGCAAATATTGCAAAAGGAAATCTGACGGAGATAGCTAGAGCATTTGAGAAAGCCCTATATAATGAAGAAGAAATCCCACAGACTGCTGAACCCAGGTTAAACATTGGCGGAAAGCTATGGAGACTGAGATGAATGCCCTAGCTAGAAATAAAACTTGGGAACGGTGCTCACTACCGACATGGAAGAAACCAGTAGGGTGCAGATGGGTCTTCACTATCAAAAGGAAGCCTGATGGATCCATTGAGAGATACAAAGCGAGACTAGTCGCAAAAGGATACACCTAAACTTATGGGGTTGATTATGGGTAAACTTTTTCGCCAGTAGCAAAGATGAACACTATTAGAGTCCTGCTCTCCATTGCTGCAAACAATGAATGGCCCCTCCACCAGTTTTGATGTAACAAATGCATTCCTACATGGTGAACTAAACAATGAAGTTTACATGGAGATTCCACCAGGTTTTTCAAATGACTGTAAAGAAGGAGAAGTATGATTACTTAAAAAATCTCTATATGGGTTCAAACAGTCACCTCGGGCATGGTTTGAGAGATATACAGAGGCCATGAAGAGAAATGGATATCGACATAGTAACTCAAATCATACCCTTTTCCTGAAGAAACAAGAAAATCAATCACTTGCTTAATTATCTATGTCGATGACAATCACAGGGAATGATCCGAAAGAAATTGAACAACTGAAAAAAGGTATTTCGATAGAATTTGAAATGAAGGATCTGGGCTCCCTGAAATACTTTCTTGGTGTTGAAGTGCTTAGATCCAGGAAATGAATCTTTATTAATCAGAAGAAATATACCCTGGACCTTCTAGCTGAAGTTGGGATGATAGACTGCAAACCTACAGATACTTCGATTTGTCAAAATCATGGACTTAGAATACAAGATGGAGCTGAGCTGGCCGATAAAGGAAGATACCAACGTCTAGAGGGTAAACTAATCTACTTGTCACATACAAGACCAGATATTGCGTATGTAGTAGGAGTGGTTAGTCAATTCATGCACAAACCACAAGCAGATCACCTTGAAGCAGTGCTAAGGATTGTGAGATACTTAAAAGGAACATTGAGTCATGGAATAGTGTTCAAAAGAAATGGCCATCAACGGATTCATGGATACACCGATGCAGATTGGGCAGGAAACCCCGTGGATAGAAGATCTACATCCGGCTACTTCACCTTTGTAGGAGGCAATCTAGTTACTTGGAGAAGCAAGAAACAAAAAATGGTAGCCCTATTCAGCGCTGAGGCTGAGTTCAGGGGAATTAAAAGTGGGTTGACAGAAATCTTATGGCTAAGAAAATTAGTGGACGAACTAGGCTTCCATACAACTGAGCCCAGTAAACTCTTCTGTGACAATAAAGCAGCAATCAGCATTTCAGAGAACCCAGAACAACACGACAGAACGAAACATGTTGAAGTTGATAGACATTTTATCAAAGAAAAACTAGAAGCTCAGATTGTGGAGTTTCCCTTTGTTCGTTCAGAAGAACAACTGTCGGACATCTTAACTAAAGCTGTGGGATCCAAGAACTTTACTGATGTGCTTAACAAGTTAAGTATCGGAAACCCCATTACTTAACTTGAGGGGGAGTGTCAACAAGCACATAATGAAACAATACCAAGGAAAGAAAAGAGATGATTTCATTAGAATAGAACAGATCAAACCTTTTATTTACAGAATATTTCAATGTAATAGTTTTGGTACAACCCTTTTAAAGGGTAAAACTGTGCAACAAGAATCATAACACAATGAATACAATTCTACCAAATTCTATAATTTATCTGTTAGATATCGGAATGGAAACTCACATGATTATAGGTTACGATGATGTTCTTCAATCGAATTGAGATGGATCCTTCGTGATTGACAGAGTCCTCGCTGGAGATGCTTATGAGTTGATGGATTAAGACAGTAAACCCTTGTCTTAGGCTTGGAATGGTGCCAAGTTGAAGAAGTGCTACACATAGGAATCTTTCATCTTGCTAGGATCTATCTTATTTACTTGTCTTAGCAAAAAGGATGCGTGCTTGCAAAAATTTATATTTACACCATCTTGTTTGTTTTTGTGTTTTCCCGAAGATCCTTGAAGGATCAAGCATGATTTATTCAAGGAATTCAAACATGGTCGTTTACCCTTAGTTATGTCTTTTTTATTTATTTTATGTGCACACATTCTACTTGCTCTTATCAATTTTATGATGAACACAATGGATTTAATAAACAACATTCGTAATCCAGATAAGGATAGAAGAAAATCTTGAACCGAATATTAAGTAACATGAAAACTTTTGTACGACAAGCCGTCATAAGAGTCATGATGAGAATCGTAGCGCGCGTTGCGCCCACTCGCTGGCCTGCGAGTGGGCGTCAACGCGATGCTATTTTTTATTTTTTTTAATGAATTCCAAAATTTATTTTTTTATTTCCCAAGGGCACTATAACGGCTAGCACCCTTTATTTATTAATGTTCATCCCAATTCTATAAATACCCCCCTTTCCCTTACTCCATCTTCCCCACATTTTCTAACATTCTCCTCTCTCAATTTCAACTTCTTCATCACATTCTTCTAATTCACGCGAGCTAAAATATCCGGCGACGACCAAAACCAATGACGAGATTAGTTCATTCGTTGGGGCTACGATCCAAACACGTTGGGTTCCGCATTCTCGTCTACTTACCCAACGTCGACGCCCCAATGGGTATACTTCCACGAGCTCCCTACCCAATAGTTGGACTCAACTCAACTCTTCGACGGGATGCAACGCGACGTTCGAGTGGCATACACCTCGAAAGAAACAAAACAGATCTTCGAGGTGTACGTCCACACATGATTCCATCATCGGAAACCCACAAAAAATCCAAAGTCTTTTAGGAGAGGGTTGCTTCTGTATATAACGCCAACAAACCGGAAAACACTCGACGCGCACGTAGAAGAAGATTCGGGCCCATTCCGACCGAGTTAGCCCGAAGATCTTCAAGTTTTGCGGTATCTACAACAACTTGGAGAAAGATTGGCCAAGCCATGCAAGCGAGGTAGATTTTCTAAATCCGCCATGCAGGTCTACCAACACGACACTGATAGGCCATTAAAAAACGTCGCCACTTGGGAGAGGGTCCAAAAAGTCGACAAATGGACGGGTGAAATAGATTTGGCGCTAAAGCGCACGAAGCACACCTCGAGCGACGACTATTCCAAAAGCGGCGGTGAAGGATCCAGATGTGCGAGAGAGGGGGCGAGTCGAGCCCGTCCGATTGGAACGAATGCGGCAATGAGAAAAGGGAAAGTCCCTGCCTCGAGCAGTATGACACCTCAACAACTGGACCTGGAGACGATGAATGCAACCAACAAAACGCTTATGAACAACTTGTTGGTGAAAACATATACTAAATACACTAGTGGCATGACGCCTGAACAATTAGAGGTGCACTCTAGATTGATCACCAATCTGCAAAAATATTTGGATATGTTGCCGAATGATTAGTATTATTTTGTTTTTAATTATGTAATCTTAGAATTTTAAGTATGTAATTTTCGATTTTCAGTAATGTGTTCGTAGGATTTCAAATTATGTACTATTAGGATTTTTAATTATGTAATTTTAATTTCTTTAATGAAATTCTCATATTTTATTAATTCATAAAATTATTTAATTTAGAATACATAATAAATATAAGAAATAAGGAATGAATAAAAAATTAAAAGATGGAACCCATGAATAGTGCAAGAGAATGAATGGTTAATGGGTAGAGACGTAAGTGTTGTCTATTAGTTAATGAATGAAGTAAAAAGTGTTGTGGGGTCATGAATAGTTGATGAATAGTGTAAGAGATATGGTGGTTAAGGGATAACATTGTAGATGGCCTTATAAGAAACCAACAATGTAATCAGCGACATAATATCGCTTCAGTGCAATAAATCTCGTAAAAGCAATCTCCAGTGCCATACTTCGGTAATCAGTGAAATTTCATAGATCAAACATTGAAATACTTGAAAAGAATCTTTCGCAAGATGAAGAATGTAGTAAATCTTGTTAAAAGCGAGGACAAACAGGTAGAGAGGATATATCCCTTGCGAGAAATAGAAACAATGACAAAGTAAAAGTTTAAAATGTAATATATGTAAACAACTATGGCGTGTTTGATAGCCCTGATAAGCCCAAGATAAAGGCTTTATCATGGCTGATCCGATCGTTTGATAGCCACGTTAAGAAAACATGGTAGCCCGTGTTTCCTGCGGGGCCCGCGCAAGCCTGTGCGAAAACTCCTAAAATGTTAGATTAACTATCTCAAAATTTGTGTCCGATAGTCAATCTCGTCTCAAATTGATGTGTAGACTATCTTGAATTCTTCCACGCTTGTCCCCCACACTCCGTTACCCAGAAATCACTTCTCCATCGTTCCCCTAGACGTGAGTGACGCCACTCCAGAAGTCCACATCATAAAGCCACGAGAACCTTCTTCTTTCACTCTCTATCCCTCCGCCATGGCTATCGCATTCGCCTCAACTTCCAAACGCTACCATCGGTGCGTGTAGTCACCACCGGTGCCAATAGCACCTGAAATGCCTCGTCGTCTTATACTTCATGTTTTTCATCATTCAACAACCGCAACAAGATTCGGTTGCGAAACCGGAAAAAATCACCGCCGCTTCTGATAAAGTGTGGCGGCGGCGCAGTGTGAGAGCTTGACGAGAGTCAATTCGCCGACGTCGTTCGGAAGTCTACGTGACCTGTCCTTGTTGAGTTCGCTGCCACGTGGTGTGGTCCCTGCCATTTGATTGCTCAAGCGATTCAATCACTTGCTAAGATTGGCTGTATTAATTATCTAAATTGAGTTCTTAATAGACTCATATATTCTGCATTTTTGGTATAAGAGTTATCTGTTCTTTGAAATTCAGTCAAGCATAATTTGTATCATGATTCTCCTCGGTGGCATAATCTAGACATGGGCGGCGGACTGAAGCCAGGTTATGGTAGTCCTCAATGGGGTTATTTGGGAGTTATTTGTCATTTGAATTTTTTTCTATGATTCGTAATGTCCAAACACTTTTTAGTCTCAAGTTGGAACAATGTTTTCAAATGGAATGAAACTAAATAGTCATTTTTATATGCACTATCAAACACCAATTCAATATGAGAAAATATTGGACAACAGGATAACATATCATGCTTCTTAGTCTAATTTGGGCTCATCTAACCTAGTCTATCAAACGAACGCCGCCTTAAGAGGGGACAAAGTAAGGAAATTGAGTTGGTCTGAATATTTCGGAGCTCAATGGGCCGGAAATATTTCCGTAGCTGTTGTTCTGTGCATGGATTAACAGAGCAAGCATTATTTTTACAGAGCTATCTCCCCTATGCTAGTTTTTTTCCTCTTTTCTTTTCATCTGTGATTATTTAGGAATGTGAAGCTTCTAGTGACGGTTTCGAATTTTTGGTCAAAATTTAAGGCCCCCAACAAAAAAAAGTAAAGAAGAAAATAATAATTAAGGCCTAAAATTATATTCAATTTATATTAGTCGGCCCAAAGGTTAGGGCCCAATATTTCTAATTTAATAGAAACCCTCGACCCTTTTTATCAGCCCATAATTAATTTCTTATCGACTAAAATAATATAGTCTTTCCACCCCAAATTCTCACCGCCACCGCTACAGCTACCAAAACGGTGCGACTTCAACGGCGGTCGTCCGTACGGCAAGCTCAGCGCGCAGCGCGGTTGGTTCGCGCGATTTTTCTCCTTTTGCTTTTAGAATTTTCCGGAAAGTTGATTGCTATGTCTAGGAAATTTGGCTGGCGTTAATGGATATTTCTGTGCTGAAAGACAACTTTAAAAACGAATTGTATCCATATATCCATTTGTGAATGAGATGATCGGTTAGAAAAATCTCCACATTCTGCGTGCTGTTAGTAAACTTGCTGCTTGCTTTAACTTCTGGCTAACGCACTTGCATTGAGTTCCATGTTATAGGCTTCACTGATATTATCGATTGCTCCGTTTGGTTTCGAGTATACTGCCCAAAGATCTTAGGGAACTTGTTCGTACAGCCACTTCTAAAATAATTTGGTTTTGTGTATTTTGATGGCTATATAATGGTCAGAGGAAAGGTATAAAACTGAGTGGAGTTGAGTGTTCGCTTCTCCTTATGCAATGATGAACTTCCCTGCCGCCGCCAGGTGCTTCTGAATAGTGTATTGGAATAAGACGGCTCGAACACTCCAGTTTGGGGCTTGATTTTTGAAATTTACATGCATATTATGCCTTCTATTGATAACTTTAAATCATTCAACCACGCATTTCTCTTTGTAGGTCCCAAATTGATGGTTGAGGCCTTATAACAGTCTATAGGATTTGGTTCCGTTACATTCTTAGTGTGCTAAATGCAGGAATCTCAAGTTATGGCAACATTTAAAGGAAACATTAGGATTTATCTCCAGACGTTCAACCTTTTCTTCACAGTTTTTGTGATGGATAATCAAATTGTCTGTATATGCTTTGACTATATCTATTCTGCCTTATTCTGTCTTTCTTCCTAGTTTGAGCATCTTCACTACTGTTTACTTTATATTTTCTTTGAACCACTTGGCATTCAGTTGCGCTTACCTACTCCTAACATGTAACCTGTAAGGTGCAGTGAATAGATAGCTGCATACAAAATTCAATCTATCATTGCTTGTCTAAAGGGTTTTATGCTAGATAAGATTACGAAGTGGCAGACCTTGCTTCTTTTATGCTTGTATCTGCTTTGAAGTTGCATTTCACCAGAGTAGTTTTTATGAATACCACTATCATAACCTGAAGTTCTTGATCTTTTAAATTTGTGAATCTAGTCTCAATTAATTGAAGTATGGTAGCTTTTTATTCTCCTGTTGTCTATTCAATATTAATTAGCAACCACATATCTATCCTATTATCGTTTGGCCATTTAACATGCCCTTTTCATTTCATGCAGGCTTTTCATTCTTTAATCATGGGAATGGACGAAAATCAAATTAGGCAAACCTCAATATCGAAGCATGCTTTTTTTGATCTCTCTCATGTTTCTCCATTGGTCTTCTTGTATCTCCTTAAAGAATGTTATTCTTATGGTAGGTCCAAAATTCTGTATTATTCGTATCAGAATTCTATGAGTATGCTTATGCCGTAGGGCATATATCTGTTGGTCCTTGGTTAAACAAATTGCGTCATTATGTGATCAAACTTTGGAGTAGAAAATCCTGGTCTTATAGTATTGTAAGAGAATCAAACTTTGGAGTTTTGATTTAGTCTTCTAGTATGGCTTATGAATGTAGAACTTTGTTTTGCATCTATACTTTGTCGACTGATTATCTTGTCTTTGTCAGAGTTCATTCTATTTCGCCTCAAATTGGTTTTATGATCATTGTTATTTGTTCCTTCTCATTTTCTTTTTGGTGATTAATTGGCTTTTGATTAGTTGGGCATGTCTCATTTGAGCTGGAAGATTATTTCAAATTCAACTTAAAAAACTTAGCATTTTATCAACTGCTCTTACTTTTTATGTTTCTCAAACTAGCGATAAAAACAACGTATCATGCAGTGTTGTTAGGGGCGCGCCTGGGGCGCGGGGCACACGAGGCGCGGAATCGCCCCGGGCCGGTTGGGGCGAGCGACATACGTGGGGCGCGGTAGGGGCGCGCTTGAGGCGCACGGGGCACGCGGGGCGCTGCAGGGGGCGTGCAGGGCAAGGTTTAAGCCCTAAAAACCTTTCAACTTCCTTCTCTCTCTTCTTTTTTATTTTTTAAATTCAATGTCAGATTCAATTAATAAGCAGCCCTTCTCTCTCCTCTTCCCACGATCTTTCACTCTTTTCACAAAACTTTTCAAATACTCCTGT
>JAYDZE010552800.1:0-13374 GCA_034509125.1 Monilaria moniliformis | reverse complement strand
ATGGTTACTGCTTTACTTTTGATCAAAGCTTTGCATTGGTTGGCCCAGAAGAGAGTTGAATACATTGAAACGACTCCGTCTGTTCCTAAGCTAGCTCATATCCGAATTGTATCTTTCATGGGATTTCTTCTCATTCTTGATTGTAGCTTTCTGTACAATTCAATCAAGTATCTGTTGGAAACCAAACAGGCTTCAGTTTCACTCTTCTTTTCATTTGAGTAAGTCTTTTGTCGACTGTTAGTGGTTTAATCTGTTTGATTTGTCGCTTGGAAACTATTTTTAATCTGTGTTGTTACGGTGCATATTTCCTTTCTCAGGTACATGATATTGGCCACAACAACTGTATCAACATTTTTGAAATATATATTCTACGTCAGTGACATGCTTATGGATGGACAATGGGAGAAGAAGGCTGTTTACACCTTTTACTTGGAGCTTGCTCGTGACTTGCTGCACTTGACTATGTACATGTGTTTCTTCCTCGTCATTTTTGTGTAAGAAAAATTTGAACTTAAATTTTCTATTTATTTCAAACTTTTCTGCTTACTGTTATGGTTGGCTAATCAGTAAAAGCTAACATGGATCCTCGACTACTTTGGATGCCTCATATCATGAACCTGATATTTTCCTAATCCAATCTTAGTCAACAGATATTCAGTGATATCATATTTGCTATTTTCTTTCTGCAGGAATTATGGTGTGCCTCTTCACTTGATCCGGGAGCTGTATGAGACTTTCCGTAACTTCAGAATCCGTGTTGCTGATTATATACGCTATCGGAAGGTTACTTCAAATATGAATGATCGTTTCCCAGATGCAACATCTGAAGAGATCAACACGTAAGTTATTTACTGCTCATTGGAAACAGGTAGCTGGATTTCTACTTCGGACTTACTTCATATCTGTTGATTTTCAGGAGTGATGCCACCTGCATTATTTGCCGAGAGGAGATGACTACAGCAAAGAAACTTCTATGTGGGCATCTCTTTCATGTCCACTGCCTCAGGTCATGGTTAGAAAGACAAAATACATGCCCTACATGCAGAGCACCTGTTGTACCACCTGAAAATGGGACAACTACTACTGGAACGAGGGCTGGTGGATATCAACAAGGTATGATGTTTTGCGCCTGTGTTATTAAGCTCCTTTTATGCCCTGTTAGAGCAATAGAGCTCCACCTGAGTTGAGCACGGGGCATTTCTATAGAGTTTTGCTGTATTTCTTGTTTTTTCGATTTGCGATTGGTTAAGTTTGCTGATGAGGAATCTATAATAGAAAAATATGGCTCCATCATTTGGTTTTGCTTTATATGAAGGAATCCCATGAAACTTTACAAACCACTTGCTAACTTTTCGGTGGGTACAGGAACTAGCGTTACTGGTACATCATCTCAAGGCTCTGTCGGTGCTGGTGTGGCAAATGGTAGTATCAGTCAGCATCAGGCTAGACTCCAAGCTGCAGCTTCTGCTGCATCTATATATCAGAAGTCTTTTGTTTATCCTTCTCCAAGTACTCTAGCATGGTATGCACTTTCTACTGTTTACCAGTTGTTACATTTCTTCCATTGTTCTTCTTAGTAGCTAGCTTCTGATTTCACACTGTTGCTTCATAGTCAAAACTGTAAGACATGGAAATTCATGTCTTTTTCTGAATTCTGGACTTCTAGAATTTCATAGATTTTATGTTTTGGGCTATTATAGACCATGCACTGCGTTGTTTTGGAATGTCAAATGTACCAGTTATGAGGAGGAATCCTATTGATTGCATGGGTAGTCTTGCCTGCAAGTGTTCTGTAACAGGAAATGAGATGGCAATAAGTTAGCATTAAATATCTCCACTGTTGCAGGTCACCTGGACATACCTTACTTCCTCAAACATTTGGACCTTCCGGCCACACTATGCCGGCTAATGATGGTGGAGAGGGAACTGTGAGTGGATTGTCGCAACAATATCAGCTTCCTGACATGAACTTTATGCAGTCATCTCATGGCATTTTTGTCCCTTCTGAATTTGAGGGTCATAATGGCCAATATGGAGTAGGGAATGCATCAGGCTCTCATCAGGATACACAAGTTAAACTAATCGAGCGCCAGATTGAGGTAATTTAATTGGATTTTCAGATTATAGGTGTCATCTTTCTTCTTATATGTATGAAAATGGCTGAATATAGTTATCTCATATATATGTATATATGTTAAATTATTTTCCTGTGGATACAATGTTTATATTCGCTGTAGAGGGCTTGAAAGATGGCATACTTGAGATCCATTGAAGTCATATATTTGCTTCAAGCCACTGTTTTTTTATGAATTAGACAATAAGTTATTACTTCAATGAATTCTAAGGTCAAGGACGGGCTAATATATAAATACTGTTTCTTGCAAAGATCTTATTTCATGTTTAGAACATCTTAGTTCTGCAACACAAATATGCCTGTCCCTGTAGAATCTGAAAACTTGAGAGCGGCTATCAGAGGGCAAGTATGACATGCTTTGAGAATCCTTCTGTCGATCACTACTCCATTGTTTTCTGTTTCCAGTTATATAAATTCACTGCACCTTTATGATGTGAAATTTCATGTACGTGCTAACAGTTTCTACGACGGCAGCTCCAGCCTCTGCAGGCATCAGCCAGCGAGAAAAATACGGATGCAGGAGCACCGGATGTCAAAGGGAAGGCAGTATCATCACCATCTTCGTCTATTGTAGACTCTAGCGAGATGGGCAACCCAGAGGCCGCAGACTAACAGGAATCATGGAAGTACATCCGTGGTAGCCACTTTTCCTTTCAACAGTTGATATTCAAACCCTTTCGGCTTCAAAATCGAACTACATTAGGCATTCTGTATTGATACTCCCTGAGAGTCACATATGCTTTGTATCTTAATATGTTGTTAGACTCCCGTCCAAATACGGTGTGCACATCGTAGCGTGAATTAATGTAGGTCTTTTTTGCTCGTTCCTCTCTCTCTGGGTGGAATAGAAGCACATATTAAGGTGAGACATTGGGGTGAATCTTGTTGTACTTTCTTTTATATGTATATATACGGTGTAGTATACTAAAACATTCGTATTTTGGCTTGAGCTAGCGGCTAGCCAATCTGGCTTATTATACTTCAAAGAGTCCCCTTTCTTGAATGACGAGGATGTAGGCTATATAATTTATAGATTATCATAACACAAGGGATATTATTATTTGAATGTGGTCCTCTGAGAGTGTTGCTCATCTTCTGTGAGCATCTTTGGTGACATGTTTAGTTTATGTTTAACATTTTTCTTTGTGTTAATCATATATTGTGACTTTAATATCTTATAAATTATTATTAACATTATTAATTTAATAAATTATGTAAAATCAAAGATTGTGATTTGTTCTTTTGTCTTCTGAATTGGAATAAGTGATGCTGAGCACTTTTTCATTTAAAATTTCTCCAGTACTTTTTTGATATATAGTTTCTGAAACAAGCCTAATACTCCTTGTGATCTGTTTCAAAATATTTCTACTTCTATAACATAGCGTGCTTCACCCATATTTTTCATTTCAAACTTGCTAGAAAGAAACACCTTAGTCTCGTGAAGAAAGCCAAGATCATTTGTTGCAAGCAAGATGTCATTAACATGTAAAATAAAAAATATGGTCTTGCTTCCACTGACCTTTACTTTTATACATCGATCAATGGTGTTTTCCTTAAATTCAAAAGAACAATATCATTAAATTTCTTGTACCATTATCGGGATGCTTGTTTAAGACCATATAAGAATTTATTTAGTTTCTATACCATGTGCTCATTTTCTTAACCACGAAATCTTTCGATTGGTCCATGTAAACATCCTCCTCTAGATCTTCATTAGGAAAAATGATTTTTACATCCATTTGATGTAGCTGAAAGTCATAAGAGCTACTAAAGCCATAATAGTTCTGAATGAATCCTTTCATGAGATTGGTGAAAATGTCTCATAGTAATCGACACAATTTTTATGAGTAAAGTATTTGGTGATAAGTCTAGCATTGTAGCGTTCAATGTTGCCACGAGCGCCATGTTTAGTCTTAAAGACCAACTTATAGTTGACACTCGTGTACCTTTCTGGCCACACCACAAGATCCTTAACGTCATTCTTTTTCATGGATTTTATCTCTTTATTCAAGGCATCTAACCACTCTTTAGATTTTTTACAACTCATGGGCTGTGAAAATGAAATTGGATCACTCCTATTAATGCTGAATTCGATTTCTACTTCACGTAGATACACCACATAATCATCCAAAATAACTAGGCCTTTTCTCCATGAGACCTTCTTAACAATATTTCTTGTGGTTCTTCTACAATGGTTTCATCTTGAATTGTGGGTTCACAACTTTGTTCCTCGTTTTCATTATTATTCACCACAATAATTGGATGAACATTAACTTTACTATTAGGTATACAAGTAAAATGAACTTGCACCCTAATTTTTTTAATTTCTACCTCTCTTGGAAGTGAACTCCTAGTGGTTTCACCACTCTCAATGAACTTTGTATTTACAATCTCAATAGTTCTCATATTATGATTAGGACAATAAAATCTATAACCCTTTGATTTTTTTGGATAACCAATAGAGTAACCACTCATGATTCTTGCATCCAGTTTATTTTCTTGTGGATTGTAAATCCTTATTTCTATCGGGCAACCCAAACATGCAGGTGTCTCAAATTGGGTTTCCCGCCCGTCCACAATTTAAAAGGAGTCTTAGGAGGAGCTTTGCTAGGAACCTTGTTCAACAAGTACATGGCCGTTTTAAAAGCATACATCCACAAATAAATAGGTAAAGAACAATTGTCATATTCCTAACCATATCCCTTAATGTTCTATTGCGCATTTCTGATACACCATTTTATTTTGGTGTACCTGACATTGTGTATTGTGAACAAATACCACATTTTTGGAGGAGTTTAGTAAATGGATTTGGGCTGTTACCCAGTTTTATCATATCTTCCATAATATTGACCACCTCAATCAGACCTAACAATTTTTACCATTTTGTCCAATTGTCTTTCTACTCCATTCAAGTAGATTTCCAATGCATCCACTTCTTGAGATTTCTCATGCAACATATAAACATAACTATAATGTGAATAATCATCAAAAAAGATAATGTAATATTTTTTCTTTTCAAAAGAAATGACATCAAAAGGCTCACATATATCGATATGCACAATTTTAAGAAGTTGTGTGCTTCCTGTAGCTTCATTCTTTGTGTGCTTTGTTTATTTTCCTTTAATACAATCCATAAAAATATTCAGGTTCGGAATTACTTGATTCTTTACAAATCTTTCCATTCTTTCTCTAGAAATGTGACCCAAACGTTTATGCCACAAGAAGCTGAATATTCCTTCACTAAACCATGTTTAGTGCCAACACTATGATGATGTAAAGTCGAATAGTTTCAAAATATAAACCATTCATATTAAACTTAACAAACCATCTCAAACTACACTAGTACCAATTAGACAATTATGCCTAAGTAGATTAAAACTACCATTACCAAAATGAAAAACATATCCAGTTATATCATGTTTAGACAATGAAACTAAGTTTCTAGACAAAAAGAGTTTTGATTAGGTTTAAATGATGTCAATGTCAAGGATTAAACAAAAAGTCTTGACTACTTCCACTGGTGCTTTTATTCTGTTCCCCATGAAGATGAACTTCTCATTTGAGCTTGTGGTTTGGATCATATGAAATCCCTGTATTGTATTAGAAACATGAGATGTACATCCAAAATCAATCCACCACGTGTCATGGAGAAGTTCAGTTAGTTTTGATTCAAAACATATATAGGCATTAATCTTACCCTTCTTTTCAAACCAAGTCTTACGTTTTCGACAATGCTTTCGAAAATGTCCAGATTTTCTACAGAAGTGACACTTATATTCATTTGGCCCTTTATCCTGGATTTGCAGAGATGTATCCTTAGTCTTTAATGGCCCTTCGCCTTTACCACATTTCTTCACAAACTCCTTTTCGGCTCATTGATTTTCTTTTGGAGAAGCAAGTTATAGGTCTACCATCTTGCATCAAGACACCCCCAATCCCAACTCCACTAGCATCACATTTTAATTCAAAAGTTTTCTCAAAATTAGGTAAAACAAGTAATGGAGCATGAGTGAGATCATTTTTCAAAGGATTGAAAGCAAGTTCTTGTTCATTTTCCCATTTAAAAGGAACATTGTTTTTCATAAGATGGTTCAAAGGGGATGCTTTGGTTAAAAAATCCTTTACGAATCTCCTATAGAAACTAGCAAGACCATGAAAGGACCTAACCTACAACACATTCTTAGGTATGGGCCAATTATGTATGACATTCACCTTTTTCTCATCCACTTTAATTCCATGTCTCCTAACAACAAATCCAAGAAATACAACTTCATCAATACAAAATGTGCACTTAGTCATCTTAGCATACAAATGATTGGTTCTCAAAACCAAAACACATTCTTAATATGCATGGCATGTTATGCAATACTTTCGCCAAAAATGAGAATGTCATCAAAGTACACAACAACAAAATTTCCAATGAAAGATCTAAGCACATGATTCATCAACTTCATTATAGTAGATGGTGCATTGGTTAATCCAAAAGACATCACTAACGATTCATACAAACTAAATTTAGTTTTGAAATCCGTTTTCCATTCATCACCCTCATTCATCCTAATTTGGTGATATCCACCAGCAAGATCAATTATGGAAAAAAAACAAGAGCCACATAAATCTTCAAACATGTCATCAAGTATAGGAATGTGATGCTTATAATTAATGGTGATTTTATTTATGGCTCTATAATCAACACACATTCTCCATGTACCATCCATTTTAAGAACAAGAATATATGGCATGACACAATGAGAGAGATTCTCGAATCAAACATTTGGCAATGAGTTCATTGACTTGACTTTGAAGTTATCGTTTCTTAGTTGGATTGGCTTTGTAGGCAGCCCTATTGGGTAGCGACAAGCCTGGTAAGAAATTGATTTGATGCTCTATCCCTCAGATTGGAGGAAGCTCACTTGATAACTCGTAAGGGAAGACATCTCTAAATTCCTGAAAAACTTGTTTAACAACGCTAGGAAGCAATTCATTTTTAGAGTTAGTTAAACAAAGGTCACTCAAGGCAACAAGGATCAAAGTGATGTGATTATATAGTGCCCACCCAAGGTCATATTCAAAAGTTAGAAAAATCTCTTTTATCTCATATTCTTTAGGTTTCTCTCTCGTATTTTCTTTTGGTTTACTCACACCCCAACACTCTCTCTCGGTTACTTAAAATCACTCTGTCTTTATCTTCTCAAATGTTTGTAGGCATCGTATACCTCATGTAGAGAAAAAAGTTTCAACCTTATCTTGAACCTATCGAAAAAATAGAAGCACTCATTGGTGTACCCATTCTTGAAGGCCTTTTTGTCATATTTTCATGGCCTTCCAAGAAACACATGACAAGCATTCATAAGAATGATATCACAAAGAACCTCCTCTTGTAGCTCACCAGTCTTCAAGGGCACCTTGGCTGGAGCTTTGACCACCAACTCACTATTTTCTCCTAGCCATTGAAGTTTGTAAGGACTGGGGTGCTTGAGAGCTTTAAGGGAGAGTTCTGAGACCAACTTATCGCTCACCACATTGTTGCAACTTCCACCATCAATGATCACCAAACAAGTCTTGGATTTTAGCTTACGTTTCATGGGGAAAATATTGGACCTTTGCTCTAAATACTTCTCATGGTTAGGCTGGACACTCAAAGTTCTAAGCACCACAAGTATCTTGCGCTCTCCTAGCATCTCATCATCACAATAGAAACCAATATTAGTGTTAGGGAACATTTCCTCTTCATGTGTTGCATTTGGTTCCTCTTTAACCTTACTGTAAATTTCTCCATTATGGCCAATGATCAATACTCTTTAGTTAGCATAATTTCTTGCATAATGACCATAACCCTTATACTTGAAGCATTGGATCCTCCTTTTACTAGTTGGTATAACATTCTTTAAGGCGGAGGACCTGACAATGCCTTAGGTGGTGTCTTTGGTTGGGTGGTGGTGGTGGTGGTAGTAAGCACTTCTATCTCTTTGATTGATTGTTGCACTTGCTAGTTTCAACTCCAATATGTTGGGGGTTAGATCCCACCCGAGCTTGGTTTGAAGCCATCTCCTTCATTTGCCTTTCAAAGGTCTCGGTGAATCGAAGTACTTCATCCATGGAGATACCTCATTGAGCTTCCACTTGAACTTTATGCTTGATATTGATATGGAGCCCATACATGAATCTATCTTGAGTGGCCTCTTCACTCTCTTCACTTCCCATTTTGTTCTTCAAAGAAACCACACACTTGGAGCCTTGCTTTGAGTCTTATAATTCTACTATAAGCTTGTGGAAGTAGGACTTTGGTACAAATATAGCCCTTATCAAATCATTCAATTCCATCCAACTCCTCACTTTTCCTTCCTGATTCCTTATTAGCTTCATCAAATCGGACCACCAAGTATTAACATGGCCTCTTAAATTCGCAATGGCTAACTTGACCTTATCCATCTCGACATAGTTGTGGAGGGAAAAGATCTTCTCCACTTGCATCTCCCACCCTAGATAAGCTTCCGGATCAAACTTCCCATGGAACTCGGATATGGTGTGCTTGAAGTTCTTCTTGGGGTCGTCATATCTTTCCTTGTCTCCATCTCTCGGATACCTCCCCCGTTCATCTCCTTCATAGCCCCCATAGCCTCTATTCATCCTATCATATCGCCTATCATGGTGTAGAGGGCATCTTCTCCTCCTACCTCATCTACTATAACCATGGTCTTAGTCTCTTGGTTCATTCCTTCAACTCAATCTTTCACCAGTATGCTCATCCATGCTATAATCATCATCTCCAAACTTACTCGTGCTCGTGCGCCTCCTTTCCCCTTCATGCATTCTAGGTCCAACAAAGGAATTTCCATGAGGCTTAGGAAGTTTTGCCGGAGATCCCACTCTTCGTGTGTTTTGTTCTTTCAAGTTGGTAACGTCTATTTGAATTTCCTTCATCTTGGTCATTAAGGTAGCCAACATCTTATCCACATTCGAGTCGGAGGATGAGGATAATCCACCTTTCTCCCTCATTGGAGAGGAATTCTGAGATTGAGCTCTAGTAGTGGGTGCTATGATGAAGATCACCTACAATAGATCAAAACACAAGAAAAACAAAGAAAATGTAACATAAAAGGAATGAATCCCATGGTTCAGTCAGGAAGTCACACATACACACACATAAGAATGTAGATTTTAGTGAGGAGCTCACTTCCCAAATGTCTTCCCCAACCCCCAGTCATACTCCTCAATATCACTCGAAAGGTTTAGAATTTAGTGGAGCTAAGGTAATTCCTCACTCACAACCTTGTATGATTCCAATCACGTTCAATATGAGATGATTGCTAATAAGCCAAAACAATGCTAAGCATAACAACAAGCCAATGCCTACTAACAAGTAGAGCTAAACAAGATAGTGAAAGATTGACAAGGCACAAGAAAGAGCAACAAAATTTCAAGCAAGACACAATCAAAATGAAGGAGTATTAGAAGGTGAAAAATGCGCAGAAATTTCAAGCAACTTGTGAAATTTTTTGTCATATGCTACCCAAACCCAGATTAGATGGAATTCGGTGGAAACATCAATCAAATGGTCTATAATAAGATTGTGGTAGCCCCAACAAATCAGGTTTTCATATGTTGTGGTTTTTCTTTGTTTCTTTCCAAGTTATCAAAAATAGGGTACCAAAACACGGTCTGTGTGGAACCTACGGGTTATCGCCATGTTCCGGCACATGTTGTGTCCCATTTAGAGGTTCAGACACGGTCTATGTGCTGACTTCAGGATCTTCGGGTGGCTCTTTCGCTTCGAGCAATGTCTTCCAAGTGGAACGTCACTCAACTTTGGAATCTTCTTACGTCGTGAGCCTTTGGATCAAGTGGGTTAAGCCTCCTTCATCCTTCTCGTCATTACTCTTGTTCTCGGCCTCCCGATATCCGCTAACGATATTATCTCCTGATGCCACGCTTGATGTGAATCACTCATAACCACATCAACATATGATTATAGTGTTCCCACCGCTCAAAGTTTCTATTTTTCTCATCGAAACTTTCATTATAAGCGTGGCGGGTACGAACTGCGTAGTCTAAATTTGCAATCCACAAAACCAATCAATACATTGCTTTTCCAAGATGCATATGTATTCCCTTTAGCATAGGACTAGAATTAAGAAAACCAGTAGCAAGTCTTGAGCTAGCAAAATACAAATATAATAGCAAAAATAATAATCAACTCACTTAAAACATAAATTCAAGTAAATAAATAAATAAATAATGACAATTGTCATTTTAAGATGTCGAGCATAACATTAACATTTCTTCTTTGGACAAAATAATTATTTTTTAAGTAACATTTCAGCTGTCTAATTATGCAAGTAATGTTACGGCAAACCAAACAAAATAATAATAATAATATTATATTTCTCTTTCCTTGTTAAAAATGTAATATGTTTTTCTTTTTTTTAATGGAGATACACGCGGCACGCCTGATCAATGAATTTCGTAACTAACCACCTGTAATGTTAAAAAATTAGCAATTTTATTGTCCTGTTTTGGATTTTCAATTTATAATAGTACTAATCTTATTGGAAGGGAGGGAATAGAATAGATACCTACAAACACAAAAAAATGGGTGGATAGGAAAGTACAAAATAGTTACATTATTTTGATGCATCCGTAATTAAAAATTTAATATTTTGTACGAGTGATAAAGACTTACAGTTATAGGTAATCAATATGAAATGACAGTTGCAAAACCTCAAAATTTTGTAATAAAAGAGAACGCTTTTTCAATTTGGGCAGATGAAACAGACTAGTTATTTTAATGACATTTTAATGCACACAAAAGTATAATATTCTGACGATGCATTTAACTTAACGCACAATAACGCCTTTTCGGGGTATAAGATAATTAGTTATTTACATATTCAAAAATAAATGTACAAATAAATAATTAAATGTAGAAACATAAATATACATGTTTTAAAATTATAAAGAATTCATTTACGACACAACAAGAAACTAAAATCCACACTATATAACTAGAGTCCGTACCTTTGTTGGACAACTCTTAATTGATTAAGGAGAAAATTCGTTACAACATTAATTATAATAATTAATTAAAATTTCTTATTTTGTAAAAAAAGTTATCAAGTCATAAGTAGGAATACCAACCGGGTTTGTCCTATTTGAATTGCGGGCTAATCGAGATGTAATTTTATTGGGTTAGAAATTTTCACCCTTAATTTTAAATATCCAGATTTCGGATTAGCTCATCGGGCTAATCCAACTAAAAGCTAACGATGAAACTAGAGAGTGATGCATGATCTTTTTAATAGTTAATGAGAAAAATTACTCATATTTATAGAATGTAGAATATTCAATTGAATGAATTTTGAAATACATACTTAACTTCATACACGACTAAATACTATTTGTATAAAAATTAAAAAAAATAACATTGGATAAAAATGATATTTGATTAATCTTGAGTTGCTAAATGATTTAACATATAAGAATAAGTTATGATGGATCTTGATATTTTATCGGGTTAGAAATTTTCAACCCTTACCCTAAATGTTCGGGTTTCGGTTAGAAATTTTAAACCTTTACCCTAAATGTTCGGATTTCAGGCTATAGCCCAGCGGGTAATCGGACTAAAAGCTAACGATAAAACTAATAAGTATTGCATAATCTCTAATGGTTAATGAGTAAAATTACTCATATCTATAGAATATAGAATATTCAATTGGATGAATTTTGGAACACATACTTAAATTCATATACAATTAAATACTATTAGTATAAAAATTTAAAAAAATTGACATTAGATAAGAATGACGTTTGATTAATCTTGACTTGTAATTTCAAAATTAAATATAAACACATATTTTAAAGCATGTTTTAGAATTTAAAAATATCACTTGAAATTTTCAATTAGATATATATATATATATATATATATATATATTATGGTCGCACTAGTGTCAAACCGCCACCCTAAATCAGAATTAAGACCTAATATAAGTCATATGATCCGAAAATAGATGGTCCAAATTTAATTTCACGAATATCATTACAACCTCAGAACAATATCATCAAAAGGGTAATATTGTCTATCTAACACAAAAAACGAGCGTTAATTTTGGAAATGTCCGAGATTTCCGGCATAAAAATTTGAACACGATCCTAATCATTTACGTGCTTTATCTTCCATTTTCCAAAACGGTTGAACATATTCTATACTTCATTCCAGCTTCCTTTCGTTTTCTTTCTTCAAAACCCTAGTTTTTGTAGACATTTTTAATACAAAATACGTTGCATCATGATATTGTCTGAATATGGCCTTTATATTGTTTATGATGATACTGAGTAAACCAAATGATGATATTAAACTACTTGTATGATGATATTTGCATGAGTTACTGTATTATCATAATGTCAATAACATATAATTAAAATAGCAAATCGTTTATCATTTATATGTCAGATAAAAATATCTTTATAAGACGAACCACATATCAACTCCATTCACGTGTAATATATTCGACACAATGTCATTATATAGTTGTATGAGTATCATTACATGTGAGGCAAACATATCATTATACGACAAATCTCGGTTCAACGAGATACCCGTGCTATTTATTTAACACACTATAATATGATATAAAATACAAACATAAATCTATCAAAAATAATAATTATATAGATATATGATTATCAATCCCATAACCCCTTAAAAATCGCCTACTGCCATAACCGAATTAGGATATATAAAAAATAATTACCATAAATATAACTTACCTTACTAATCGCCACTTCCTATAACTACATTTAGAAGTTAATTACAATTAAACTATTATATATTTAAAAATGCCTATTATATATATTTAAAATTTACCACGTTTCAATTAAATCACCATTGGATATGTACAATATATGGATATGATTTAGTCTTAGTTCTAAGTTCTATGATAAGATTTAGTTCAAATCTGATTGTATATATATATATATATAAGAACAAAAATAATTTTGGAAACGCCCGATAATTTCGGCACGTAATCTACACCGAATCTACACATCTATTACATTACGTTTATCCAGAAACATAACAAAACACTACACAAAGGCAATACAAAGCATTACACAGATATAAACATTTGTCACATTAAACAATATAATTACCAATAACAAATAGATATAAACTACAGCATCACAAAACCTAAAACAGGGCATTACGAATAAGACGCAAAAGCATCATACAAAATACAGAA
>JAYDZE010552789.1:0-13376 GCA_034509125.1 Monilaria moniliformis | reverse complement strand
AATTAAGGTTGCATTAATTCGTTATTTCAACATTAATTACGTTACATCATATTAATTAATTGGACTGATGTGTCAACTACATCATACATGATAACATCATTACACAAAGGTACGAGTGTAAGAATATAAAATTGTTTGTAGGAAACTGAATCATCAAAAAATTAACAAGATTCGATACATGATGAATAAAATGGCCTCTGATCAGACGCGGTCGACCAATTCCATTGTCGGCTTACGAGTATTGGAAAATGCCATTAAATTCAGTTTTTCAAACTGCTGTCAACTCCATATGTGGCCGCACCGCACAAAAATTATATATATTACGAAGGAAATTTGGTGGCAAAACAAGTAAAAATATGCAAGTACTACTGTGGAAAGCAAAAATAATAATAAGAAGAAAAAGAAGAAGACATAAATAAATTGCACGTCGATCCCACAATAAATATTTTCTGGATCCGTCATTACTTCCAACTTTAAGTAGCAATTACTGAGATATTTAGCCAATTATATATACTTTGAGCTCTCAGATTCAAGTCCTACGAGCATGTGTATGTTTTCATTCAATGATTTTGTAAATATTAGTACTAGTTGGTCCATATTTTGTAATTATAGTTTAGAATTAAATGACCTTTTGCCTAACTATATTATTAATAATAAATGCTTTTTGTAATATCATACTCTTATAGATATATATCAAGTGAAATCGAGATCAAGTATATGACTTTGAACATAATTAAGCCTTTTGTGTGCCGACACCCCCTTTTTTCCTTTTTATTTTAATTGATTAATTTAAATATTCTTTAACTAAATTTAATTAAATTGATTATTAAATTGTAATTGTGATTTAAATTATAATTAAATTATTTCAATTAAATTTGTTAAATTCTCATTAAAAATTAATAAATCCTAATTAATCTATTGATTATATACAAAAAATTGTCACGTGATTTTGTTAACATTGATCATATGCCGGATTTAATTAACCCTAAACCCGAAATCCTAAACCCAAACTCGGGTAGTTCCATATTTTTTTTTCAAATTTATTGATTTATACCTTTTTACCTACTAGTCTTTCTCTGAAAACAGTAGTCTTTTGTTATAGACTACGTCTTTTTTTTTTTCTTTTCTTTTTTTTTGAAAAACCGAAGACTATGAGCTAGTTATTAAAAGTATACACTACGATCGCCTTAATTGTTATTGAAAAATCTTCATATAACTTTATTATTTCATCTTTCTGGGAAACTGTTGGAGAAGTAATGAGCAATTTTTAGGGTGATTTCACAGAATCACGAAATGAGAAAGACATAAGCTACTAAGCTTTTGGGATTTCACCACATAGCAAAAGAATGCTTACCAACATCCTTGAACTGACAAGCTTGTAAGACGATACGATGCAGAGGGAGAGAGACACGGGACGGCCGATGGTGGATTGAAAAGGCGCGCGCCGCTAGCCAATTTTTTATTTTTATTTTTATTTTTTATTCATATAAATATATCAATAACTATATTCAGTTTACATAAAAATGACATTCCTAGCCTACTAGTTGAAAACGCCACTATACTGAGACATCTAAATTCGAAACCCAATGCCCGGTATGAGATGGATAAAGAGGGTTGTGAGTGTCAAGGAATGTGTAAGGAATAGAAGAAAAGGTGGTGTGAGGCCCAACTAAAAACACTGTACGATTAAGATATCTGACTTATAAAAATTTTATAAACTCTAAAAATATTACATTTTCTAAGTTTTTGAAATATCTTATAATTTTCAAAAGCTTATAAGCTTCCCCAAACACCCCCTAAATCTCTCTCATAAATTAGAAATTATTCATTCGCAAGAAGGGAACTTTGCTAGTTCAAGTGGGCCAAACACAATATAAAAATAGTATATTAATTGGATGGATTTCTTATCCTTATAACCCATCACTTAGACCAACTCCCAATATATCACGTTTCTTCATGATAACAAATACTCTTGTTAAATATTCACATCTAATCATAGAACTATACATTAATGTAGCAAAGCAAATGAAATACTCAAGCCAGTTACCCATTCTCAATCTAAAATATTCGACCCTAAATCAAATATTATTTATAAAACATAAAATACATTTTCTAAAATACGAAATAAAACATCAAGTAACTAAATCAAATACACAACAACGACCATATATTAAAAGTACGAGAAACTACATCCCAGTACTACACCAATCAAACACGAACACATCAATTACAGATTTGGCAATTCTTGCTCCAAAATCCTAGCTCCGCCACTGGTCCGAAGTCCGATAAGCATCTGAATCTGCTCATCCTCCTCTACAAGCTTCATTTCCGATTCCTTCAAAGACACCCAAGCTTCGATCCCTTCCTTATCCTTAGTACTCATGAACACAATTAGATCCTCCAACCACCCTCCTACGAAACTCACCCAATCAGGCTTCCCAAATCCGAAGTCAACCTCGTAATCTCCGAACTTTGACCAATCACTTATCCAAACAACCTTGCAGTCGCCGCCGCCGCCTTTCTCGTCGGCCTCCAAGTAGCTCCCGACCAACGACCACCGCCCGAACTCCCGATCAGACAACAGCCGCGCGCAGTCTGCGACGCCGGAGGCGGCGGCGGCGCGCACCGCCGCGACGAGGCCGGGAAAATCCGCCTCCATTTCCTGGCTCCGGCCGGCGTCGAGCTCGAGGGTGGCGAAGGTGGCCCAGTTGCCACAGGAGTGCTCCGACACGGGCGGAACAGTCCGCTCGCGGACGTTGATTGCCTGAGCGATCAGACAAGCTCTGGATTTTCCGTGTTTGGCCCTGTCAGCGCGGAGGAGCGCCTGGATTAGCGCGGCGGAGGCCACCGCCACCCTGGATGGCGGTCTCTGGCTTCCGGTGGATTTTCCGGCGGCGGTCAGGCGGTGGCGGAGCTCCGATATGACGTCTTTGGAGAAAAGGAACCTCCTGACAGCTATGTTCTTGTTCCGAGTTCGGGAATGGTGAGTCTGTAAGGGTGGTAAGTTCTCGGAGGGGAAGAAGGATGCGGAGTCGAAGATGGGGGTGATGGAGGCGCCGCCGCCGCAGCTGGTGGCGGCGCTGGCCCAGGCGGTAAGGAATATGCTCATTGAGCCGGCGTCGAAGATTCTGTGGGAGGCGCAGACGGCCACGGCCGTGCCTCCACATTGAAATCTGTTGGGAAATAATGCTGTTAATTGAGATTTGTAGATTGATTAATCATAATCACTTACTAAATTTTTGGACATCCAAAAGCAAATAAATTATTAGTTCCTTATGATTTTTATAGAAACAAAACACTTAATTTGTCATAACTTGAATATATTTTTTTAAGAGAAAAATCACACTAAATTATATGAAAAATCTTAAATTCAACAAAACCTGTTGATTTGGACCGCTAGC
This sequence comes from Monilaria moniliformis, assembly GCA_034509125.1. Taxonomy (NCBI): domain Eukaryota; kingdom Viridiplantae; phylum Streptophyta; class Magnoliopsida; order Caryophyllales; family Aizoaceae; genus Monilaria; species Monilaria moniliformis. Next base: position 9,975 of record JAYDZE010552789.1, on the reverse strand, counting down.
ATTGGATCTGTAGGCTCGTCAACGGCACCAACTTCTAACGGGAGGAGAAGGTTGAGCTCTTCGATCTCAACCTTTCCGTCTATGAGTTCACTGAGTTGGTAGTTGACATTTGCTATCGAATAATAAGCACCTTCGTCATTGCAATTAACTATACGCTTGTTCTTGTCATATCTACCTGCTAGCGGGTAGAAAATGGACAATGTTCGAGCCAATGACTCTTCTAAAGAAGTGAAATCTCCTTCCATCGCACCAGATCGATAGTAGAGAATGCGGACTACAAATATTGATGGATTGACTTCGTCTATGACTGATATCTTGTAGGTACGGAGATGTGGCGGAGTCGGCTTGCTAGGTTTAACCAACTTTCGACTAAGGACATTGATCTGCATTTTCTTGCTTGAAAACCAGATGATATATGTATTCAGATCAAGAGATTTAATCGAAAAAATAAACAATTATAACTAAAATATAAAATACAATTTGGAAAATAAAGGATAATGTATTGATATGTCTGTTTAGATTATAATTTATATTAACTATATCCCCACTTAAATTTATTTTTGGGGAAATCATGTTAAAATGATTCTATCCACTACAAGTCTACAACCATTCTTATACCAAATATGATTATTCTATAATGAAATGTTCTTTAATTTCAAATAGCAAAATAATAATAATATAAGAATTGACAACTTTTCTAGTGTAGAATTTTCTGACAAATAAATAAATAAATAATTAAAATACCTGCTTTAATTTGGGCTGAGGATATTGGTAACTCTCAGACTAATTCTTTTTCTTGTAATTTTGTTTGTAGAAGTGAGAGGGAAACTCCTTCCTTTATAGCAAGTTCTTGAAGTTAAATTAGGTAAATAACATTTATTACTTATATATTATCCCACATTGCCATGCACATTTTCACTATAATATTTTAATGTACAAACTTTTAATAATGTTTTCCAACATATGAATTTTTTTTAAAATTAATTTATGTCCTCTTGGCTCTTTTCGACGATGGGTAGGACATTAGTTTCATTTTTTTATTATTTCTTTATCTATTTTATTATTTTATTAATAATAAACATAATAATGCAAGCCACATAGTGAACCAATTTACTTTAAAAAATTGTACTTTGAGATACTATCGTGAAAACCCACAAATATTGGGACAATAAATATTATTTACCTAAATTAGACTTGATTGGGTACCACTTAATCCAATTTACTCATTAAATAACAAATCTTTGGTCCATAATTGATGTCCTAATTTGTGTCCCATTTTGTTAGAACTTTAGGGATATTAAATATATTACTTATAAGATAAGGCTTTTTAAATTTATTTCCTTTTCTAGAATTTCCATGAATTTTGATACCGATTGAGACGCCATTCGCCGTTAAATTTAAAACCCAGCACGATGAACTCGAACATAAGATCTTTAACTTTATTTAGAGTATCATGAGTTCTCGTCAAAGATGTATTTGGGGGTAGGAACTTTTATTTTTTATTACTGTTTTTTACATTATTTGATCCATTTAATTGTCTGATGTAACAACAAAAAATCATTCATTCTGCTTGACCTCGTGTAAAGTGAGTTATGCAATTAATATTTTTATACATAATGAAATTTGGGAGTAAAGTAATTTAATGCAGTATGCCAAATTTAAGGACCACGAAGGGTATATTTGTCAATTTCAGTAAGAGTAGCACTGAATGTAACAATAAGATTTTAAAATTTAGGCATCCATATGTAGAAAATCATTTGATCCCAATAGTAATATTGTATATTTTGGTTCTTTAGGAATTGTAGAGTGACATTTTGAGTCATTTAAGAGTTCTAGAATTCTGATAACGATAAATCACAACTCAATTAGTAAAAATAAAATAACGAGAGTAACGTATTTTTTCATACACTAGCAAAATGGTAAATAGTGAATTTACACATACAAAACATAGATAGGTCTCAACTACATAAAAGAAAAAGACATAGATAAATCTAGTCAAGATCTGGATGCATTTAGATCAAAATGATCTTTATATTATACTCCTTCTGTCCATCAAAAATAGTTTTATTTTTTTATTTTGGTCCGACCACTAAAAATAGTCCCATTTCATTTATGAAAAATTTCTCACAACACAATACCATTAGCATCAATTTATTTACAACTTATACCACTAAAACCCACCACTTTTTTATCTCTCCAACCATTTTTTCTTTATATCTCTGCCTTTAATTCATTTCTCCAATCAATTTTTTTCTCTCTAATCCCTTCTTTTCATCTGCTAGTGGATGGAGGAAGTATTACATTCGAACCAAACTTTCTATAAATTGCCACGTGTCTCCGGTCCGGACCGGTCCAACCTTTGCTGTCTATCCATTTTAATTCGGTTTTCATGTTGTCATGCTCTCAGTTAGCATCGCTTCTCTCTCTTTTCAGCTCTCTGCGAGGCAAAAGCTTCAGGCATCGAGGTACTTCATCTCTTGCTTTCGGTATATTGGGGAATTAATCTAGGGTTTCGATGTACTGCGGGATTAATCTAGGGTTTTGATTGAGTTTTCGGTGTTCTTTTCAAAGTTTGTCTATTTTGTTTTAATTTTATATTTCTTTGCTCGATTTTCGTTAATTTTGTGACCGCTTGAACAATCGGTGAACCGTACGAACTTCGGAATTAATGAGATGCAGCTAAGTCAGCAGTAATTCGTGTGAAGTTGGAAGAAAGTTTGGACACTGATAGATGGTAAATAATAAAAAAAAGGACAAATTGTGGGTTTCTGTCGAAAGATTGGATGGATTGTGTATGAACTCACTTTTGTTCTCGAGATTCCAGTTTGTGTCAGAAAATAATGTTCTTTTTCTATTATTTTCTTTTTGGTTATTCAATTTTGAGAAATTTTGTAATGGAACTAGCTTCTCTGGAGGAAACTGGACCATTTCGAGCGTATAATTACTAATCATTTTAGAGATAATCTCGCTAAAGAAGTGTTTTTTTTTTTCACTTTCTGCATTTCTCATTTGATTATTTGGATCGTTATGCATTTTCTGTAGGTTTATTTCTTGATGCCAAGGTTTATTTTGCTAGTTACTTTGTAGATTCAGCTTCTTCTTGGTGTTGTAAAGATGGTGGAGACACTTTTTGAAGATATATTTCGAATTGATGCGATAGATCCAGATGGAAAAAAGTTCGATAGGGGTATGGTTTTTTTAAGCCCATCCTTGTTCCTGCTCTTATTCTAGTTTTTTGTTTTTAGTGTGTATTTTGCTTTTCGGGTCAAAACCTTCTGGCTTTTTAGAACTGCCAATGATCTCATGCAGTGTTATAGAGGAGACAAAATGGAATACGAACGCTGTTTTACACCAGTTTTTGTCAATGTTGCTATAGCAATGAAATGTGACTGAATTTATGATTGCATTTTATTTGCCACATAACAGTCACTTGGTGAAGATAAGCTCTGTTTTGTATATGCCTTGTTAATGCTTAAGCTAATATTTTTGGCAAATGGATGAAAAGCATTGTATTTAGAGTTGGTTTATTGATTAGATGAATTTATTTGGGATTTCCATCTCCATGTTAAACTGCTGGTTGAGTGCAATCTAATCATGCCCTTGTTTTCATTCTTGGCCTTGGACATGTTATGACTCTTACATGTTGGTGGTTTTTCCTTTAGTCTCTCGTATTTCTGCTAGGAGTGAGCAGTTTGACATGCTGATGCACCTTGATATCAACACTGAGATTTATCCTATGCGTGCTGGGGAGAAGTTCATGATGGTATTGGCATCCACTCTGAACTTGGACGGAACTCCCGATTCTGGTTATTACACTCCGGTAAATAAATCATGATATGATCTGTTTTGGAAAAACCAACTAGTTTAGGGAATAAATGTTAAGATACACACTCATGCATTTATGTATGCTCTTAGTCTGATCTCAAAGTATCATTCGTGACTATTTAAGTTGAACATCATGATGATGATGATATATAAAAGTTTAGCTTTCACTTCGGTATGTGAGATTTTACTTGGAATATACTGCTATTGTTATTTTAGTTTGAAATAGGAAGATATGCTAAGTTATGTACAGCTGTATAGGATTGCAGATGATTCATCCAGTGCTCCAAATCTCTGTGGTATTGAATGATTGTCAACTCTTATTTGCTCTCTGATTTCAGGGTAACAAGAAATCGCTTGCAGATAAGTTTGACTATGTCATGCAAGGAAAACTGTACAGAATCTCCGAGGAATCTAGAGAGAAGCAAGTCAAAGCGTATGTTATATTTCTCCTCATAACCATTGTCCGTAACACAAAAGTAGTCAGTCTAGTATGTGTGCGTGCTTCACCTCAACGATGTGCAGGGTGTACTATGTAGCATGAAACTCGACTTGTGTTGGGTCGACGATCATTTTATGTTTGAGCGCTGTTGTCTCGTTTACTCGGGTTATAATATGTGTTTCCATTTGGCTCCAGGGATATATATGTCTCGTTCGGTGGACTTCTGATGATGCTCAAGGGGGATCCTTCCATTGCTGCTAGATTTGAGCTTGACCAGAAGCTGTTTATTCTAATTAGGAAGGTCTGAGTTAGAGATGCTACTGAGCAAACAAAATGCCTCAACTTTCAAAAGGCAAACTTGTTTAGTGTATGATCTTGGCTAACTTGTTCCCTGCAATTGATGGCTGATAATTTGTCCACTACTATGTGAGCAATTTCAACCACTTTATAAGGATATGTTGTGCAATACATCTCTCTCTCTCTCTCTCTCTCTCTCTCTCCCCCCTTCAACATCATACATAATGACAACTGAGGAATTCGTATCTATGAATAGATCCTAGGTTGTATATGAGCAAGGGAAACGCAGTATATAATAGATCCTATGCAATGGGCTTAGCCCAAACGAAGAGCAAATTATCCAATACTAAAATTTGAGATTCTGTGTAAAAACTAACCAAAGAGTAAGGGTAAGGGTTCATTCTCCAATTCTTTTCCCAACTAAAAAAAGTTGATATAATTCACAATTTAATATTATAATCCACAATTAAATATGTAATTAGAATTTACTAATCACATTTCAGATTTAATATTTTTTATTTAAAATTTTATAAAATAAAAACTAAAGTTAATAAGGGTTTGCGTCACCATGCGGCCCATATTATTGAAGAAGTAAGGCAAACTAAATACATATGTATTACTATAATAATGAAATTTATCATTTTCTTAAAAGAAAATTGATTAACATTAAAAGATTATATACATACTGAAGTCCATTGTTTTCACATGACAAACAAGTTTAATAAATAAAGACTATTTTGTTTTTATTACTAATTAAATAACAAAAAAATTAATTAAATATTATATTTATATCTTTTATTTTAATCTAACTCATCATACTATTTATCAAGCGGATACACGAGCGAATTAGTGTAAGCCAAACTTCACTTCTTCTTTTTTATTTTTAATTGAACTTTGTTAAGCGAGTTTGAACAAATTTTTATTGAATCAAAATTTGAATAGATATGCCCCTAAAAAAAATGAATAGATATTAAAAATTAAAACAAAAAAGTTGTCGGCAAGAAAAGCATATATAGAATGAAAAAGAAAAGCATATATTCAGCCTTCACCACTTACCATTTCTACTAAGCTCTCTCTCTCTGTGCACAATTATCCATTTCTATTCCTAAGCTATCTCTTTCCCTCTCTGCACCAATTATCCATTTTTATTCCTAAACCCAACCCCTCCTCTCTCTCTAAATCAGTTATCAGCACAAAGAATGGAAGGAGAAGCTGCCGCCACCGTCCTTAAAGTTCTTGTTCAAAACCTCATCGACTACTCCAAGAAAGAGATCTCACTTGTCCGAGGTCTCGACAAAGAAGCAGAGAAACTAGCTGGGAGTTTGGATACGATCCAGCAATTCTTGAACGATGCAGAGAGTCGTACCATTCCCGGTGGGGCTGTCAAAAGCTGGTTGAGGAAGCTTGAAGATGTGGCGTTCGATGCTGACAATGTTTTGGATGAACTCAACTATCATCGTCTCTCCAAACAAATCAAGCTCATCAAACCCATGAAAGAAAAGGTACTATCATGCTTCTCATCCTTGAGTCATATTGCACGTCCCCGACATATGGCTCTTAGAATCAGAGAAATCAATGAGGATTTGGAGTCCATTCACAAAGAGGGAGCCGGGCTTGGCCTCAAAGAGAGGCTTGCTACCGATGTTCCCACTTTGCCTGATGCTGCTTTTGAAACTGATTCCTTCTCTCTTGATCCAATTTTCATTGGAAGAGATGAGGTGGTGTCGGAAATAGTTGATATTCTTACCGATAGTATCACATCTGATGAACGTTTAGTTTCCATCATTGCCATTGTGGGAATGGGAGGATTGGGGAAGACAACCTTGACTAGGAAAGTCTTCAATCATCTAAGGAAAGAGACTCACTTTAGATCACATATTTGGGTGCATGTTTCTCAAATTTTTGATCCGATCGTTCTTTTCAAGAAAAGCCTCAAAGAGTTGACTCCTGATAAAGTTGAAGCTGAGATGAGTAGGCAAGATATTTTGAAAAAGCTTCAAGAAGCTTTGAAAGATAAAACATATCTTCTTATTCTTGATGATGTTTGGAATCAAGATCTTCCCAAATGGCAAGATTTTATCAATGCCTTGTTGGGCGTTACCTCTATCAAGGGAAATGCCATTGTTGTTACCACTAGAAGTACGGAGGTGGCTACAACTGTGAGTCCACATCATACACATAAGCTGAAAGGGTTATCAGATGAAGATTGTTGGTCAATTATCAAAGAAAAAAGCTTCGGAAAAAAAGAAGATTTTCCATTGGAATTTGAGGCTATTGGGAAAAGGATTGCAGGAAGATGTAAAGGTTTGCCATTAGCTGCCAACGTGGTTGGTGGAGTACTGCGCGATAAATCTGAAGAAAAATGGCGCTCAATCGAAGATAAATGGCTTTCACGCGATGAAGGAGATCATATCACAAAGATATTGAGATTGAGCTTTGATAATTTGTCTCTACCATCACTTAAGAAGTGTTTTGCATACTGTTCGGTTTTTCCTAAAGGTCGCAGAATCCAAAGGCAGGAACTGATTGAGTATTGGATGGCAGAAGGATTTCTTGAATCTGACGGAAGCAATGATATGGAGTGTGTGGGCGACAAATTTATCAACATTCTTCTGCACAACTCTTTACTGCAAGTTGCATGGGGAGATGATTATGGAAGTATAAGGGTTTTTGTGATGCACGATCTTGTGCATGATTTCGCATGTTCTGTTTTAGGTTCTTCTAATGATGAAGATGGCACGAGCCGAATCCGATACATGACTTATGAAGAAGGATCAAGTCCTATTCCAAAAGAAGTGGCAAAATATATGCGTACATTGTTGTTCAAGGGTAACATTTATGGTAACATGTTTGCAGATTTCGAGCGTCTGCATGTTTTAATACTTGCAAATTATAGATGTAAAGAGTTGCCAAGTTCGATCAAGAAGTTGATACACTTGAGAGAACTTGGTATTTCATCGACGGGTATCATATATTTGCCAGACTGGATTGGTGAACTCCATCAGTTGCAAACATTAAACGCAGATACAGCAGAATTGAGTGAACTGCCAAGTACGCTGAAATACTTGATTAATTTAAGGCATCTTTATATTCACTCGCATATGAAGCTGCCTGCCGAGATTGGGAGATTAACTTCTCTCCAAACGCTAACATATTTTATAGTTGGCAACCAGAATGGATGCAAAATCAAAGAGCTCAGGAGTTTGAATGGTCTCAAAGGAAAACTGGAAATTTGTAACCTTGAAAGGGTTCATAACAAGGAAGAGGCTGAGAAAGCAAGTCTATCTAACAAGTCAAGACTACTGGAGTTGTGTTTGACATGGGATGAAGATAGAGAAGGTGAAACTACAAATGATGAGAATGTGTTGGAAGGCCTCCAACCTCACTCTCATCTGAAGAAGTTGGTGATTGAAGGATTTAAAGGCAAAAGATTTCCATCATGGACTCGAAAGATGGCAGTTGAAAATGTGCCTCAAGGCTCTTGGTTACCACTTAACAAGTTGATCGAGATAAGACTCTCAAACTGCTATGAATGCGAAGAAATCCCAATGTTTGGGCAGTTGCCAAATCTCAAGTGTCTCTGGTTGGAAGGATTGAGCAATGTGAAGTCCATAAATTCTTCTTTCTATGGATTATTGAATGAGGAGACACGTGTTGCTTTTCCAGCTCTGGAAATGCTTGTGTTGGCTGGAATGCCTAATCTTGCAGAGTGGGAAGGAGTGGAATTAGGGGTTGCAAGTGGCGTCAAGGTATTTCCTCATCTCCAGCACTTGGAGATCAGTGGGTGCGAGCAATTGACGAGTTTTCCAACCCATTCCTTGTCATGCCTCGAACGTTTGATTATTAGGTGGATTGCCAGCTGCATGCCTTTGTCAAACATATTACAGACGAGATTGACGTTGCTAACAAAGCTTTTTTTACAAGGAATAGATGGTCTGGAATGTCTCCCAGATTGGTTGTTTTATAGCAATCCCAACCTGTCGGAGTTGGTGATAGGGAAGTGCCCCAATTTGAGAGAATTACCAGATGGTCTAGGCACCCTCAATTCTTTGAAGGTGTTGATCATACAGGGTTGTCCAAGTCTGGAACGGACAGGAGATAGTGGTAGAGAACAATCACAACCACAAGCACAATCAGAAGAATCGCTTCAGCATTTGCAGATTCGTGAATGCAATGCTTTGGTGTATTTTCCATGTGAAATATTACAATCATCCTTACAGAAACTGGTGTTGGAGAATTTAAGTAGCCTACAGAATCTACCCAGTCTCATTGACTGCCTCCCCAAATTGCATCGTCTAATAGAATTGAGATTCACAGGTGTTCCTCAATTTATAGCCACTTGTCCTTTTGAGATTCCGGCTTTTAGTAGGTTGAAATGGTTATATATAGATGTTAGTAAGGGGGGATCAATGGAGACTGTTGATGGCATATTGCAAGGATGCTCCCACTCACTTATTCATTTAGAATTGAAGGGAATGGAAGGTTGGGAAAATATGCCGGAATCAATTCAAAATCTCACTGCTCTTGGTAAGTTAGAGTTGGAGAATTTTGGAATGGAAGAGTTGCCAGAATGGTTGGGGAACCTCTCATCTCTATCCTGGTTGGCTTTATATAATTGCAGCAAGTTAAGGCGTCCACCCTCCATGGATGCAATGCGGCGCCTCACTAGATTAGAATTCTTGTTTATGAAGGGCTGCCCAGAAATATGTATTGAACAACAAAGTGATGCACCTGATTCTCAATGGCCCAACAACATTAACAATCACCCCACATCTGGATTGATGGCTTCAATCCCAAAGCTGGTAATTATCATTTTTTTCTCTTTTTTGTTTATAATTACATAAGTACATTTTTGTAAAATATCTAATTTTTTATTATATCCCTCATTTTTTATATAGTAATAGAAATTGTATCTCATCAGTATGATCTGCTCTATTGTACAGAGATGTCGTTGCCTGCACTACCTACATCGCAGAATTTGGCTAATCCTGGTGCGTATTTACTTTTTTCTATATTTTTTTGCTTATATTATGTGTGCGTTTTCTTTGATGGAAAATGGTGGATGATATATATTTTCACATCCTTTCCACTTTTTGGTGGATGATATTGTTAGAAATATAGAAAAATCAAGCCGCATACAAACGGTACTCTAACCAAAAGTCTGTTATATGTTTCCAACAGATATATATATTTTCATATTTTTTCCACTCTTTTCACATATTCTATAGGATGGATAATTTTTCCAGAACCGCTCATTTTCCTATCTTTTAACTTCAATTCATGATAATATTATCATGTGATATTATTGTGATAATATTTTTCCATGCTTTCCACAATAGAGAACATGTAATAAACTTAATTGAACACTACTTTTTCCTCACAACGAGATTATATATATACATATATATATGTTG
>JAYDZE010552778.1:0-13378 GCA_034509125.1 Monilaria moniliformis | reverse complement strand
TATATATATGTCTGCACTTTATAGATGCCATTGACGAAGTTGTCGTTTACGTTTCGGCCAAATAAATTTATCATTGTCCAAGACAGACGTAGTGCCAGTGACAAGCTATGGTCGATTTCGCAAGGAGTTGGTGTAACGAGCCTTGTGTCACAAACAAAATAAGGGAGAAATGGACGTGTCTCGCGACTCCGTAGCTTGGATTCGAGAGACTCTCTTCAACTCGACTCGAAACAATAAACAAATCACATTGAAAACTAAACAAAGAAAGAATCAGAAATAAAAGGCAACATGTGCATGACATCGAATCCACGAAACTTACTCGTAACAGTCATCGATCAAGATATCACTATCACATATGTCTACTAGTTATAAACCCCTGATGGCATAAGCCCCTACTGTACGCATCATGCACTCTACCATCTCAAGATCTAATTTGTCCGTACATTGTATTAGCAGGTTTGAGACACTATACGCAAGCTAAACATCCCAACCATCCTGCACATGATGACACCACAATGGGAGCGATAAATCAAAAAGCATTTAGACCTAGACAAACCCGATATTGACATAAGCAGACTGTAATCTACTCTTAAGGCACAAAGTGATCGGTGCACACCCTATAACCATGACATCTTTTTATTATTTTGAAATCATGAATTCACGAATAAGAAAACAATAATATTATTGGTGTGACAAGAAACAAGAATATTAACATAAATTTTATGTAAATGTAAACGAAAGATTGAATTGATAGGGGTTCGTGTTCTTATCGCGGGAATTGAATTTATTCTTTATGGTCCCATTTATTGTTGTTGAGTGAATAAAATTTGGGAATGCGGTCAGAGATACTTTGAGTTTTCATCAATTTATTTGGGATTTTGATTTGGAAGCCCCATCTTGAATAATGACAGCGTGAAACTGGGGGTAAAAATAAAAGCGAGGCGGAAAACCTATGATTTTATTGGGAGAGATGGTGAATCAATGTTTGATTTTGACTTATTTATTCATTATGAACAGCAAATTCAAAAAATATATAATTGTCACTATGAACACAAATATAATAAAACACAGACGAATTTAATCAACGAATAACACATTAATTTCGTAAAATCAGCAAGTTGAAATACATTATCGACGAACAACTTATTATGGGAAAATCGTGAGAAAATGGATGAATATGCGGTCGATTAACCCTTAAAATCCTTGGGATGAACAGGGGATGAAAAGACAATTGATTCAACAACGAATAATTCGGATTCTACTACATTTTCTACATACTTGCAAATAATATTCTTCAAACTATTCTCATATAAATCAATTACCCATTCATTTTTGGAGAAACAAATACATACAAGAAATAAGAGGAAAAGATAATCAACAATCATCAACACTAGAATTTAACGTGGAAAACTCCAATTCGGAAAAAAATCATGGCCTACAAGGAAAAATTCAGTATATGATAAATGTCAGTAATCATTTCCTTCTCGACCTGACCCCCTCGATACACATTTACAAGTTTTTGAAAAACTCTCACCCTTCTACCAAAACTCTCTCACAAGAGAAACTAAGAATAAGAAATTTTGACTAGAGTTAATAATATGACTATAGAATAGTGATTGGTACTATTGTGTCAAATGCCCTTGACCTTCTTAAATAGCTTAAAAAACTCCTCCACTTTGATCACAAAATTGATGTGAGACAAACTCTTTTATTTTATCACAAACAAAATTCGAACAATTTTCACCTTACTATAAATAAAAGAAAACACTATTGTCTTCACCGAGAATCATGATTCTTAACAGAAAGAACCATCATCCTTAAAAAGAAAATAAACATACTCTACCATATGAGTAGAACACTTAGAATCAACCATTATAAGAATTTATTCAGAAAATGTCAATTTTTTTTTGCTAAAAATATGGTGAAACTTCTAGCTTTTGGCTCTCCAAAAAGTTTTTCATCCATCGACACAACTTTCATCGCACACCTGGCATCCATGTCAAACCAATGCACATGTGTTCCAGCTATCATCATAACATCTTCATTCATGGCAGTAGGACATGCCATAAGGATATTCATGTCCTCATAAGACGCTATCCATCGAGACATTAGCTTATTCTTCGGAGCTATTTGCCGAAACCGCTCTACTTGGGCAGTTTCGCTTCGTATGCCCGGATGTTTCGCACTTCCAACAAACAACACCCTTGAAGTTCATCTTTCTCCATTTGCTAATAGCCACCATTACTGAATTTTTTGTTTAAGTCTAACATTTACTCATCAGTCTTCTCTCATCATAAATATATTTTCACGTGACTTCAGCAAACACTAAAGCTTCATTCTCAATTATCAAGATTAGTTTCATTTGCTCATAGTGACATGAAAGAAATAAGATGAGTCATAACAATTTATCCTATCTTCAATTTTCACTTAAATTATCTCTATTTCAGAGATGATGTCATTAAGAATACTCAACTTATCTGATATTATCGTACGCCCGTTCTTCCATAAGGTATGAAATTATTTCTTCTAATACAGTTGATTCGAAATGCCCTTTGTTTGGTACTTAGCTTCCAGCTTTTCCCACAGCTCTTTCGTATTCGAAATTCCATGTGTATTTGTAAGAACATTTTTGGCCAAGCAAAGACATATTGTGTTTGCCGTCCTCATATCCAAATTCGCCCAATCTTCATCACTTATACCATAATCTTTCTTGTTTGTATCTCTAGTTGAACTTAGCCTATCTCTTAGAGCCTTGTTTACATCAGATTGTATTAACACATTCTTGACCTGCACTTGCCACAAGTCAAAGTTGATTCTTCCATCCAATTTCTCCACGTCAAACTTCATTGCACTTGAAGTCGCTTTCACGTATCGGTTCTCCATTTTAATTGAATATCAGCCTCACAAGAGATATTCGGACCTTTCTCAAGAAACTCTTTTTGATGTGGAAGATCAGACAAAACTGCAACCACAGAGCATACTTAGAATATCAAGAGATCTAAAGCGAGCTTTGATACCAGTTGTTGGTAAATCAATTCCTCATTCATTCTTGGAAGAAACAAAAAGAAACAAAAGAATAATAGAAAGAAGTAAACAACAACCACCAACACAAGAATTTAATGTGGAAAACTCCAAATTTAGAGAAAAACCATGGCCCACATAGAAAAAATTCACTATATGATCAATTTCTACAATTACACAATATTTCTCTCTCTTTCTTGATCCGACCCCTTACATTATTACAAGCTTTTGAAAAATTCCCACTCTTTTATCAAGACTCTCTCACAAGAAAAACTAAAAGTAAGAAATTTTGACTATGACCAATCACAAGATTATAGAATAGTAATTGATAGTATTGTGTCCAAGGCCGTTTAGCTTCTTAAATAGTTTAAAAAACTTCTCACATTTTGATCACATAATTGACGTGTGACAAACTTCTTATATATAAAAGAATCAAAATTCCAACAATTTATTGTGAATTTAATGAAGGTGAATACAAGACGAAGTTGAATGATCTAATCTTTCTGTACATAGAATACAAAAACTTGGTGCATTATATACCTATAACAAACACTTCATGGATAAGCAAACAACCACACAAAAAATGTAGTGGATTTCCGATGCAATGGTTGTCGGCATCAAATATTGTTTAGGTGCATTTTGTCGACATATGATAGACATTAATGCGGCATTGACTTAGATAAAATAAACTAAGCTGTTACACCTTATATAATATAAATAAATAGAAAAAGAAGTTTCCTCTGTCCCCCTATAATTGCAATAAAGTATGGGCTATCAAACAACGAGTGTTTTTTAATTTTTGCAGTTTATTGTGAGCAATATTTGGTCCCTTTTCAATGTTGGCGCCACATGTATGTCATACAAACATTCGTGAAAGCTACCCTCTTATATCCATTTTGCAGCCTATTTTGCCACACACACATACCATATGGTCACATATGCAATTACATTGATCTATATTTGTGAAAAATATTTATGATTTAAATTACACATTTATGGAAGTTCGAAAGTAGAATCATGACAAATTACGAGTTGGAATATTCATCTGAAATATCCACTATCTTTTCTAAATATTAAATTTATTCTAAAATTATTTAAGAGAACGACCGCTCAGGCAGCCGCCTCTAACAAGATTAATGCACAAGTGGCTCGAGGTGATAGGTGAAATTGGTTAGAATATTTATGCAATATGTCATTGGCTGATAACTATTTTTTCTCCAAGTCTTAATCACAAAACAAAAAACAAGTCTTTTTAAGAAAAAAAGTCAAAATATTTTTATCTGATAGAACGACGAGTCGTGCGACAAGTTACATGCGATAGGTCGACAAGTTAAATAATCAATTTCATTTTCTTACGAAATAATTGCAATAGTTTCAGTATTAATTAATAGCTGGATTGATATTCATATTGCAAAGTGCTAGTAATAGTCGACAATGTTGTCTTGATTAGTTACAACATCTCTCTTAAATGGAGGAGGAATAAAAGGTGGAGATGCACATCTCAAGAGCGCCCAATTGACTCCTTGGAAGAAGGGGTGCTTCTTGATGGCCGACGCGCCCATGGTCGAACCCATACGTCGGGACGGGTCCTTCGCGAGCAATTGTGACATCAAGTCCTTGGCCGCGCTAGGTATGGACGGCTCCTTAGGGAACTCAAGCGCCCGAGCCATAATATTTGCTAGGGTTATCTCATGGTCCATCCCACGAAAAGGCGTCACACCATAGAATAACTCATAAATGAATATCCCCAACGTCCACCAATCTACCGCGCTACCATGCCCTTCCCCAGAGACTATCTCTGGGGCCAGGTACTCGTGGGTCCCGACAAACGACATAGACCGGATATCAATCGGCTCAGCCACGAAGGCAGGTCCCGTGTGGCGATCCGGCTTCTTCTTGCGCTTGCTTCTAGGGTTAAAGCACGACACGGACGGAACTATGCAATTCGGAAGGATGCAAGAGGCGGAGCGGAAGGACGGGGCGTCGATGGCGTACTCGCTCGAAGGCAGTGTGTTTGGCTGATTGTGGCTTGATATTACTTGAGCCGGCGTGGAGGTAGAGTCGTCACACATCAAAGAGAGATCAAAATCAGTCAACATTATATGGCCGTCAGATCGTACCAATACGTTCTCTGGCTTAAGATCACGATATACAATTCCCATCATATGAATGTACTCCAAAGCTGCAACAACTTCAGATGCATAAAACCTGATCAAATGACATGCATGGCATCAAACATTGATCATCAAAAATTAAAGAATCACAACCCAAGTTAGAAAACATATCTATTCAACTAAAATAATGTAGACTACTATTGATAATGGATAGTTGTCTCTGTTTTGCAGTCAATGTTCGAAATCTACAAGACAAGATTGTACCAACAATAGCACACAAGATAATTAAAAAATTGAGTAAATCATGTCTTAAATCATATGAGGAATGGGCCAATGACTAGGCCCACCACCCCACAAAGCTAACTTTTAGTAATTCCCATGCAACAGGGGAGAAAAAAAAAATGATAAAGGGGCTTTTGTGGGTTCCTTTGCCCCATTTCTCTAAATTTCAACATCTTGAACTGCTATTATTCAGTTTATGTTGTCTTTTATGATTGCTTTCGAAGATACCGAGGTAATAGTACTATGTCCAAAAATAAAACGGTAAAATGTGATATGCACCAACATACTCTGAAATCAACCATTTTCATGAGAAAAAAGATAATATATGTGACAACAAGAAAATTACTTTATCTTTTTTATGTGGTACGGAGGATGGACTTACCAAATTTTTTTGGTAATTTAATTTGAATTCCTCAACTACCCATGAATCATGATCTTAGCTCATCTCAGCAATCAACATCATCAAGGCATAATAATATCATATATCTAATCATGTAGGGGCCACAGAGTAATTTTTCAAGACCTATGGGGTATCCAGATAATTAAGAAAAATTTCCAAGAAGGGAAGGAAACGGATATTATGGAATCCCCTAAATTCCGCAAAAGTTAAGCCAAACACGTTTCACTGGATTTCATGGCATTTCCCCCTCCTTTCCAGGGTCCTACATACATATATATCCACAAAATAGACAATTCTCCCAAATTCTTCTTTTACCATCCAATACTATTATTGCCTTTTTTCTTGGTCAAATGCAATCTCATTCATATGTGTTACTCTAATATTTATTGGGAACACAAAATCTCGTGCAATATTGTTTCAATTATGCAATTTGTTCTTTAATTACCTTTGACTTCTCTATCTAAAAATATAGATAAGTCAATACATTTTATGTTCTAATAATATTTTTCTTAATACTGTAACCAAAAGAAACGAGATACAATACAAGTGTCTCAATAGAGGGGGATTACTATTAAAATGAAAATCCAAAAATGCATCATTGGTTCACGCATTATTAGAAATAAATAAAATCACGGACCACGTGTGTTGGCTGCAAGTTAATAGGTCAACCATAATAAGTAAATATTCCAACTAAAGTGATTGCTAATCAGTAAATAGTGTCTTAACTATAATAATGTATTTGAGCTGGCGACCCACTTTCTATAGGATAAAAGATCATTGGTCTACATCCAGAAATTAAATGATCTTTAAAAAAGCACTTATACAATAACAACCAAAAAGAACTACCACAAACCACGTACAACTCCCTAAAAAAACACTTCAAATTAGCTAATTCAGCTAATTAGTAATTAGTTAATAATGAAATTAATTAATTGACTTCCTAATTGTTATTTAGGAGTGATTATGAATTTTGAAGATGCTTTCCATCACGTGAGATAATAATTACTCGTCAGCTGTCACCATTTCACCCAAGCAGAGTTTCTCTGTCTACAGTAGAATTCTGTTTTCTCTCACTAAGACCGGACAGTGAGTTACCCACAGCCTGGGTCCAGCCACCTACGTAACGCTACCTCTTCTGCTCTGCCTTCTGGGGCCCCACTTCCTCGTATGTAATAAATAATAATCATCCTCTACTTATGTCTAATAAAATTTCCCTCGTGCCCCTCAGCATTTTTTTCCTACTTCAGATTTACGACGCCGATTGAATTATTTGACCAACGGTTAAGTAACAAATAATATTACTAAGAAAATGGCCGAAGACGTGTGTGATTATTATAGTTTGTTTTTAGCATATTACGATCGTGATTTTACAGATAATATTTTAAAAATATATGATTTCGTGTTCAATTTTATTTATTTATTTGTGTTTGCTTATGAAGCACACTCGGAGTTGAGTGTATCGCCATATTTTGAGGGAGCAATGTATCAATCATAATTAAATAGAAATTGTGATTAATAGACTGTAATTAGATAACAATAAATTATAACATGGAAATTATTAAACCGTAATTAGATTTAATTAGGGCAGATCTGTTATGCATGCAAGTGGAGACGGCGGAGATGGTGGTGGAAAATGGTAAGAGTGCGCACCTGACGGCAGAGTCGGGGAAGCGTTTATAGGGCTGGCACTGGCGGAGAACGTGGAGGTCGCCGCCGGGGCAGAACTCGGTGAGCAGGCAGGACCATTTAGGCGAGTCGATGGCGGCGTAGAGCGTGGGCAGAAAGGGGTGGTCGAGCATTTCGAGAATGTCCCTTTCAGTCCTCGCCCTCCCTTCCTTGTTGCGGCTGGCCAACTCCTTCTTGTCCATCACCTTCGCCGCGAACAGCGCCGCCGGCTTCGCGGGAGGAGGCTTGAGTTCGGCCAGGTAGACGGAACCGATATCGCCGGCACCGAGGCGGTGGAGGAAGCGGAGATCGGAGAGGGAGAGGGAGGGGAAGCGGCGGACGGAGTCCAAGCAGGGGTCGCCGGAGGGGTGGGGTTTGGGGGGAGGGAAGTGGGCGGAGGAGGAGGATGTCCAGTCAGAGCTGGAGCTGATGGACCGGTGGATGTCGGTGGCGGTGGTTGTCGAGTTGAAGCTCATGCTGTCTAGGTCGTTCGCTATGTCGTCCGCGCTCGGCTCCATCGCCGCGGCGCGTGTGTGTGAGAAGAGAGAGAGAGAGAGTGATAGAAAGAGAGGATTTGAAGAGACGATTTGGGAGATGAAGATTTTATTTGGGCAGCAGCATTTGGGGGTTGATTATTGACGATTCAGTACATGTGTAGAATATAGGACGGTTGGTTGGGCCCCATATATGGACTTTAATTTATTTTTGTCTTCTCGAATAAATTATTTTCAGTATAACTACCCAGGTATTTAGATTACAATTTGATAGTAAAGCTCGTTTGCTAAGCGAATTAAATTTTAATATGCAGTTATCACTTCAAAAAATAAAATTATCAATTAGATATAATTTATATTTCTATACTATGGTTAGTGATAATTGTATCAAGTATCTAACTCATTTTCTTTATTACTAGAGAAAATAATTAATATTTTCGATTAGGTTAAAGTAAGCTCGTGAGCCTCAATATATTAAAATTTAAAGACTCGACTCGATAGTAAACAAATCAAATATGAGTATAATAGTATTATCGGCTTAGCTCGATTTAATTTTACTTCTCATTTTGGGCAATAAATATGGTGTCTTTGTCGTGTATTGGGGTGATATAGACAAAACTGATGATTATATTTCGATTGATTGTATGGACATTATAAACTATGGACAGGACTAAATCATGTATGAATCATTCCGTAAAAGAATGATCATGAGTTAAATCAAAATGGTTGTTTTAACTTTATTATACTTTCGTAATCAATTGATGAGAGGCATTAATTAGTATCATAATGGCAACAACTAACAGGAGTCCTATTTCGCAACAGCCAACAGAGATGGGCTATTTTGTTTTTCTTATCATAATGGATTGGCTACTCCATACTTATATATTTTGTGGGCATACATAATAGTTAGTAAAGATAATGCCCACAAGTCGTACAACTACATTGGTTGCGAATTGAGATAATGTTTATTCGAACTCTGTTTATGATTAATATTCATATCATAAGATCATTATTAGGATATTGATGGGGACGAGACCGCATTGGCCTTCTTGGCAAAGTTTGATCCATTGAAAAGGGACAAACGCAAAGTAGGAATTATGATTACTGTCTTTGTTTTTCATTCATATCTTATAAAATTTGTTTTAGTTTTAATTCCAAGTTAGAGTTATTTAGGACTTTTTTACATTGCACATTAGTATCTTTTCAATAGTTAGTTTATTTCACTTTAGAATTGGTTTTTGAAGAATAATAAAGTTTTTAGTTGTTTGATTAAGCTTCTATCAGTATCAGTTGGTATCCAGAGACCATTTGATGCTCTGGAATCATGCCGCCTCATCTTGATACGTGACGTCCTCAATAAGAGAATACAGAACTTCGTTAACGAGATTGACATGTTGACACAACAGTTAGATCACCTACAAACATAGTTTGATGCTGCACAACATCATCATTTGGAAC
Organism: Monilaria moniliformis; assembly: GCA_034509125.1. Classification (NCBI taxonomy): domain Eukaryota; kingdom Viridiplantae; phylum Streptophyta; class Magnoliopsida; order Caryophyllales; family Aizoaceae; genus Monilaria; species Monilaria moniliformis. The sequence goes on along the minus strand of JAYDZE010552778.1, from coordinate 3,944 downwards.
ACACTACAGCGCGGTAGCCCGCGCAGAGGGCGTGATGATCGTGGAGGTTGTGATGGCGAGTTATTTAAATCCCCTTCATCCACAGATGATGAGGACACCGAAAGCGTTGACAATCCCATCGCCACCAACATGATGAATTCCTATATTGAGGAGCACGAATTCAAGCTCGACCTTCCCGAGTTTACCGGTACCTTTGACCGACGGGTTACTTTGGTGGCTACACGTTTTCGTAGAAGAGGGATAGCACGGTGACAGCAACTTCCCACCGCACGACAACGTCGTAACAAGTCTGTTATCACAGAGTGGCCTAAATTTGTTAAACACATTCGTCATGGGTTTTTGCCTTTTAATTACTCTCGCAAAATGTGCGCCAAGTTCTCGTTCGATTGATGAGTACCCGGAAGAGTTTTATCACTTATTAACACGCAATAATGTGTGTGAAACGGTGACCAATTTATGTCACGGTATATTGGAGATTACACATTCTGTTTCAAGATACACTGAATATGTTCTCCCCTGCTACTCTATCTAAAGCACACTAGCTTGCGTTATTACTCGAGCGGCAACAATCACGAAGTTCAACAAATGTTTCCCCAAACGGGCCAACTCGCCCTGACCAATGCCAGTCTCCCTTGTAGACTACCACATCGTTCCAGCAACCGACATGTGGGTCGCATAAATTGTACCCTTTTCAATGACGAGATCAATGAGAATGCATACCAGTAGACCATCTACGAGAAGATTTAACACCAAGTTTTGAAGTTTTGATATTTGTACAAATCAAACACGCTGAAACTTATTAACTATTGAAATTTAACATGGCCGACTTTATTTTACATATGAACATATATTTTGATGTGGTACACATTAGGACGTTAGTATCTCGTACGAAAACTAGATTGGACAAGCCAGTCGCCAAGTTTACACAAAAATAAATAAATAAATGTTAAATTTGTGATTTAGTTTAAAGATTGTGATTTATGATGCAATTAATCATAAAAAATTAATACTTAGAATAACTTTGATAAGTTAAATGTATAAACTGGGTATTGGGCCTTGCTGGATACGCCATTTGTCTGGTCTTTGGGCGTGCTACGTTTGGTAGTTTCGGGCTGTTGCCTCTCATAGTTGGTCGGTTTCTGTCTTCGGGTTGTCGTGCCTTTTGCCTTAACTTTATTTCTCGTGAGATGTTGTTTCTTTGTAATAGAGGAGAGTACTCATCTTTTACAGGGGTTTTCCCCGTAAAGTTTTCGCTATAAAATTGAGGCTTGGTCCGTTCTGTGTTTTCAAGGTTCATTAAATCTTTTGTTTTTTCGATTCTTTTTCTTTAATAAAATTTAATTTCATCATCATAAATATATTAAGGGTGTGTTTAGTAACATAAATGGGGACTTGATTTTAAATTGGAGCCTCCATTTCAAAATACATTATTTGGTATCACAACAATATTTAAATTTAGAATTGAGTTTCAATTTTAACACACACGCATACTCTCTCTCTCTCTTTCTGTCATACACACACCATCTGTTTCTCTCTCTTTCGCACCCGTGTGCACATACACATACATATACACACACCCCACTATCTCCCCCCTCTCTCTAACACACAAATACACACACTTACATATACACAAATCGACATGTTTTTTCCTTCTTATCTCGCTCTCATCTCCCTCTTTTCTCTCTCAATATCACTCCCTCCGCATTCCATCACCGCTCCGAGCTTGCCTTCAGATGTCGTTTCCTCCGCCAACCCTACAACCTCGATATGTCTCCATCGCATTCCCGCCGCCGATTCTTCATGTAATCCTTTAAGAAAACATTGGACTAGTAAGAATTCTAATTTAAATTTTATCGATCAATTGGTCCAGATCGACTCTTCATATTTGAGGCCATACTTCACTAATGCACATTAATTCAATCATTTTTCTTTAATTTTTCATCGTCTGGAATAATACTTTTGTTGAATCTGCCAACAAATTTTGCCTTATTCTCATTTAGATTTGTAATTCACCTTTACCTTTAACTGGACGCCCCAATTGTTGATGCTTATGTCCGTACATTTATGAGAGGTTGGATTTTTGGCATCGCGAAATTGTGAATAGAAGAAGTGGTCAAACAAATTGCAGTTGTTTAAGTTAGTGAGAGAGAGAGGGGAAAAGAAAAATGTCACATAACGTATATAAAAAATAAAAAATGTATTCAATTAAGAGTTAATATTAGATCTTTGTTGATACTTTGACTTACCAAACAAAGGATTTGAAATTACAATGCAATTTTATATCAATCACTTAATTTTACTAAATAAAGGATTCAAAATTAAATTAAAATATTATAAGTGTAAATTTAATTCCATAAAATTGCAATTCTTTGATATCATGAATTTAAAATTGTGTTTGTAATTGCAATTTTATGAAATTGAAATTAAATTTGAAGTTATAATATTCTAATTCAAATCTAAATCATTTATTTTGTAAAAGATTAAGTAATTGATATAGAATTGTATTGTAATTCTAAATTTTTTATTTAGTAAGCCAAAAAATTAACAAAGATTTGACATTGACTTTTAATTGATTTTTTTTTTTTTTTATATACTTTATATAGCACTTAGAGTATGTGCATATGTTTGTGTGTATTTTTTATTTATTTTATAAATTTGGCACCAAACAAATTCATGGTACCAAACACACCATTTCATAAATATAACATACATTATCTATTTTATATAATCCAAATACATATTTGTAGGAATCAATATACGATTAGTTAAGTAGAAAATTAAGCCGAACAAACCAAATAATTGTACTATCATCAAATGAATAAATATGGTTTGTTCTTCAAAATATTTCAAAAAAACAAATCACGAAAATTCTAAATAGAATGACTAAAAATTGGATATAATTTAAAAACTAGATGAAAAAAAGAACTAGAGGGAGATAGTGATGTGTGTTTGTGTGTGTGAGAGAGAGAATGAGAAATAAGGTGTGTGTATGTGCGTGTTTGTGAAAGAGAGGGGCGCATGTGTGTGTGAGAGAGAGAAAGAAGGAAGGCGGGTGTGTGAAGGAGAGAAACAAAGAGAGAAGATGTGTGTTTGTGCATTATGAGAAAATACATATTAAAAATATGAAATTCCAAATATTTATTTAAATTATATAATTTAAATTGTGAAATTGGAAATTTCGTTTGAAATTCTGTCTCATTTGTATGGTTACTATTTATGAGACACAACCATACCACAAACTACCTCCAAATGTAATTCATTTCAAAAGTATTATATTGCTAGAATGATATTTGAGGACACAGAGTAAGTGAAGGTGGTTGAAAATTGAAATAAATACGTAGGTTGCAGAAAGAATGACATCCTCGTCAATGGCGTTGATTTCAGTTTGACACACACCTCCCTCCCTCCCACTATAACCTCACACCTACACAGCTACTACTACGTATATTCGACATGGCCTCCTCGCTCTTTATAATCGCACAGTTTTTTAATTTATATATCCAATTTTCTGCAACTTTCCCTTTTCCGCCATTTCAGTACCCACGAAAAAGTATTACTAGTATTTAGAACTTGGACTATACTACTGTTTATCATCATCATTCATAGCCCAAAAGGATCAAACGCCGTATCTTCTCGTGATTTGCATAAAGAATTCCCCGCTCCCCTTCTCTCTCTCTCTCTCTCTCTCTCTCTCTCTCTCTCTGTTTTACAGTTTTCACTTCTTTTACTTCCCCAGTTCAATTTTGCGATTTGCAATTAAACCGAACCTCACTTTCTCGTGTCCTTCTTGAGGGGTAGATTGAAATTGTTGATCCTGTATATATTTCTTCGAATATCATTTGTGGGGTTTTGTTGTTTCCTTCTTTTTTCTTTTATTTTTGCAACCCTTCATGCTCTTCTTTTTTTTTTTTTTTTATTTGCAATTTTGAAAATTTTGAGAGGTG
>JAYDZE010552767.1:0-13378 GCA_034509125.1 Monilaria moniliformis | reverse complement strand
ACCCACCACTACCGCCGCGAAACTCCACACCACCGCCGAAGAGAAACCCTCACTACCGCCGGCCCCCTCAAGTCCACAACGAATCGGCCAACAACACCGAAATCAAGCAACAATTTCGCCAATTCAAGCAACAATTTCGCCAATTACACCAAAATCGTTTCCAGCGGCGGCCTTGTAGGGACGGCGGCTGTGGTGCGACGGTGGCTGTGGGGCGATGGTGGCCATGAAGAGAAACCCCTCACTACCGCCGCGAACAGCCCACTGCCTCCGCGTAACCTCCCCACCACCGCCGGGTCCCTCAAGGCGACACCCAGTTCTGTGGTTCTTGGTCGAAATCAAGAACCAATTTTCGCAGGGGTGAGAAGAAGAAGGGCAGAGGATGGAAGAGGAGGCCCGCAAAAAAATCGGTTGGCTCAGAGTGAGAAGAAGAAGGGCAGAGGATGGAAGAGTGAAAAATTATCGGTTCCACAGTGAAGTTATCGCAGGTGTTGAGAAAGATAAGGAGTCATGGTGTAACTCAAGCCAACAGTGAATTTCGCGTTTTTCAAGACGGGCCCGGATACCAAACACGGGCCCTGTCTTAAATACCAAACAGCCTTTTAAATACTGTTACTTCATGTTACATGTATCATAACATGCATTAACCCCCCTACAGAACGCGGCCTATATGTCATGTCTAACTAGTGATTATAAGATTATTTGTTATTTCACTAGAGATGGTTTGTATAATTAAGATTTCCAAGATCGAAGACATATATTTGTGTAACTTAGGGTCTATCGTGGTGTAAATCACTATATGATTATACAAATTGGTTTGTGAAGGTTTTCTTTGTTCAGTAATGCTACATAAATCATTACAACGTTCACAAAACACTTCCTAAACTACACATGACAATTTAAAAGTCACAAATCTTAATTTGATCTGAAGACCACAATGGTAAAAAGGCAATCGTGGGGGCCATCGAGGGCTATAATTGTAAGCCACGACAGTAGCCCATGATGGCCACAACCATCGTGGCCACGACTGTGGCCCACGATGGCACCACAATCATTCACCCACGATCATGCACCCATGATCATGCACCTACAAATCATTAAATGATTACAAGTAGCCCATGATGGCACCCGATCGCGAGCCACAAAGACTAGACACGATCTTGAGCCACGATCTCGAGCCACGATCGCGAGACACGATCATGAACCACCCAAAATCATTTACCCACGATCTTGTACCTAGGTTGTTGCACTCAAAATCATGATCGTAACCTACAATGGCACCAACGATGGTCACAACAATCGTAAGTCCAACCGTATTTAAATATTTTGAATAAAATATTATCAACTATTTATTAATATGTATCATGTCTAACAAATCATTCAATGAAGTAGCCCACGATGGCACCCTGATCACGAGATACGATCGTGAACCATGATAGTGATCGACAATCTCGAGCAATGATTGCGAGCCACGATCGTGATCCATCATCTTGACCAACAATTGCGGGACATGATCGTGAGCCATGATTGCATGACCCGATCGTTAGCTATGATGATCATCCATGATCTTCAGCCACGATCGTGATTGATGATCTCGAGCCAGGATCACGGGACACGATCGTGGGTCACGATGGCCATCCATGATCGTGATCGATGATCTCAAGACACGATCACAGGACACGATTGTTAGCCAGGATTGCGAGCCACCTACGATCTCAAGCCACCAGCACACACGATCTCAAGCCAATGTCACTAGGGGTGTAAAATCGGGTACCCGCGGGTACCTGCACTTGAAAAATCGGGTACTCGCACCCGAGAATAACACATTACACTACCCGACCCCGATTCGATTTTACATTCGGGTACCCGATTACCCGGCGCGGGTACTTGCACCCCACACACGCGGGTACCCAATCCGCAATTGCTATATTTTTTTAATTTCTTCTTTTTATTTCTAACCATTTCTTCTTCAGTCTTTTCCAGTTTCGTATGATATAACAAAGCTCGTCATTTCTTCAAGTGAAGTAATGCGTGGGTCTCAGCATGGTGTGTTTAATGCACATTCTGTGGATTAAGTTGGGACTTGAGAGTTGGGATTAGTGAGGATGATTAATATTAAATAATGTTTGCATAGTATCTTAGAATTGAATAAGTAACACCTGACTAATTTTTCTTTTAATAATATTATGGCTTTTTGAAAAGATTCTTCTTTGCAATGAGTGCTTCACATTTTTGTTTTAAATCTTGTTGCTAAATCTACTTTCTGGAACCATAATCAAGGAAAACTTGACAATAATCATATTGCATGTTTAAATATAATTTTTTTTATACTGCAATGAAAGGTTATAGTTGGTCAATCTTTCTAATTTATATTATGTCTCCTTATTAGGTGTTTAACACTTTTTGGCAAACATATATTTATGTGTATAATTCGTAAATCATAATGATAATCACTAATACAAAGAAATAAGAAAGAATTAATTTTTCGAAATATCCCCTTTAATTTTGAAATGTCCCCTTTAATTTCAAAAGAATTAAAATTTTGAAATATCATCCATATTCCATCCTAATAAAATATAGAAATAAAAAACCAAATATATAATCCAAGTACAATCCAAAAATCATCATATTCATCATTGTCATTCAATCATTCATCATCAGTCGTCAATCATCAAAAACTTAATTCATCATTCATCAATTCAATCATCATCAATCATCAAAAACTTAATGCATCATTCATAATTCCTCATTCACCATTCTTCATATTCATCCTGGAAGTGGACCACTCTGACTCTGTGCAGTGCTCGCTTGAGCAATCTCTCCGATAGTGGCTAATACTACATAGATAAACAAGAATAAATAAGAAATATAAATAGTAAGTATGTGGAAATCTAAGGAACTGTACTTACCACTTTGAAACTCTTTTTGTTGTTCTTCTTCAGGTATGCATTCTTCGTCTTTATTTTCCATATTACTATTCTTCAGCCAATCTCCAGCGCAAATCAAAGCTCAACCACATTGCAAGTCAAAGAGCTTCTGTATGTAGTGAGAACACGACCTCCCGTGCTAAATGCAAACTCAGAAGCAACACTGGAAATGAGAATTGCCAAAATATCCCTTGCCATCTCACTCAAAACGTGATAACGTGCATTCTCCGACCACCACTTCAAGATGTCAAAATTGTCCATGTCATCCTTTGACACTTTGTGTTTACTTTCTGTGAGATAGACAACAAGCTCATTTGCATTGTTAGCCTCTTCATCGTCGCTAGTCTGCAAGGCCATAAGGCTAAGGGAGTCTCGACAATCCGACCGTCCATGACGACGAGGTATAGTGTCAGAAGTAGACGTTGTTCTAGGTAGAGTAGGAGTCTCTTTCTGCGCTCTATAAAACTCAAACAACGCATTCATATTAGCCCCATGTTTAGCTCCATAGATTAATTTAAAGCACGTATCTACATGCTTTATCTTTTGTCTTGGATCAAACACAACTGCAATGTATAAAATCCTATTCATCTTAGGATTTAATTCTGCTTTCTCCATCCATTATTTTCCAAGCTTCAACCTCATATTTGTGACCATGGATCTCACTTCATAATCATCACTCATCTCCAGCTCATAAATGAGGTCAAAGACATCACATATCTCTACAAAGAACAAATGTGTTGTTGGATATTGGTGGCAGAAATGATGAGAGTCAACTCGTAGAACTTCTTGAGATATTCCATTATCTTTTTCACATTTACCCAACCTTCTTTCTTAGGACATCTAATAGCAAGATTGTTGTGTCTTTTCTGCTTCAAATCTTCGCCAAAACAGGGATACATTTGCCCAAAGAGCTTGAATGCCTCTTCGTATGGTACAACTGCATCAAATATGTAGAGTTCCACCGAGTTGGAACATCAAAACACAACGACTTTTTTTAATCAATCCTATCTGTGAGCATATTCACGACTCTGTCCCATAGTATACCTCTCTGTGGTGAACTCTTAAGCCATTTGACAGCCTCTCTAACTCGTTTGACGGATATGCTTATTTCCTCCAAGCCATCTTGTACAACCAAATTAAGGATATGCACTACACAACGCATATAGAAATACTTCCCATCCATAATATCTTTCTTCAACGTGTCCAAGTGACACTTGACATGTCTAACAGCCCCATCATTTGCTGATCCATTATCCACAGTGCAAGAAAAGAGATTTGTCAATCCCCAGTCCTTCAGTGACATGACTATGGTTTCACCAATCTCACTTCCCTTGTGACTTTCAGTCTTGGAAAAATTGATAATCTTCTTGTGCAGTTTCCAATCTTTGCCAATACAATGTGCAGTAACATAAATAAAGTTTGTGTTGTTCAATGCAGTCCAACAGTCACTGGTGATCGACACTCTTCCCATTCCTTCTTTCTTAAATAACTTGTGCAAACCTTGTTTGTGCTCAAGAAACAACTTCACACAATCTGTTCTTATAGTTTGTCTTGACGGAATTTGGAATTATGGACAAATACTTTGAACGAATTTTCTAAAACCCTTCTGCTCTACAAATGTAAATGGAAACTCGTCAAAGATAATCATCTCGCACAATGCTAGTCTAATGGCCTTCAGATCAAATTTCCAACTAGTTAAAGATGCGTTGCCACTAGTTTGATCCACAGAGTAGTTCAAAACAGTTTGAGTTCTACCGGCTTGCGATGCTGATAAATTCTTCTTCAAACATGAAGTAGTGGGATTTTTTAAACCATTAGTGTTGCACCCGCGTGGGTCGGCTGCGATAAAGGTACCACAACGCTTGCACTTGCCTTTGAGCATCTTAATAGGAGGACCGCCTATTTCAACCCACACCTTGGTATAATCATTCCAATGCATAGATTTTGATTCTCGAGATACATCGGTTTTTCTTCTCTTTCCAGCTTAGGTTTCAGTTGTTTGCTCTCTTAAATTTTCCTGTTCTTCGATATCTCTTAATATTGCAACATCTTCTAAATCATTATCGTCTAAAATCATATTGCTATATTGTTGTGTGTTCGACTGAGATGCAATTCCTTGAGATGACTCCATCCAAATTCTAATAAACACAAATTCGATACAAAACAACAAATATAAGCATGCATGTCAAATGATATTTCACAAACAATAGAAGTTCACTACTAAGTCTGCTATTGTTTCCTCTATGAACACAAATGTGACTCCTTCTTTACTATCTGTAAATGTGAACACAAATAATAACACTAATAGAAGTTCACTGCTAAGTCTACTTTAATTTCGTCTCTTAATTTTTAAATTTTAGATATTTTTTTATATTAATGCAACTTATAAATAGTGGATGTTTTCTACCTCATATTTTATTTTACATATGAAACATTTGGTATTAAATATTATTCATGCTGCTATTTGTAGAATTACTATGAGTGAAATAATAATTCATGAACTTCAATATGACAGTAACACTAATTTGTTATTAGTCTGTTGATAAGGTTAACTTTTTTTATGAAAGCATAAGTAACATATTTACTTTTTTCCAAACACATAGTATGTATCAATAAAGAATTGACCAAAATTCAGACAAAGTATCTTTTTTTTTTTATGGTGTAAATAACCTTTTAAAATTCAACATTTAGATTTTAGATAGCTACTACTTCTCAATAGAATCAATCACTAAAGTCTGAATCAGAGAATAGAATATAGAGCATAAGAAAGAATTGAATTCTACAAACAAACTGAAAATTGAGCATAACAGATTCAGTTTGAAAGAGAAGCAGATGAGCTTATAGGTGGATTGTGTGTGGGTCAGAATATAGAGGTCGGTGGCTCGGTCAACTACCAACGTCGGAGGCCGGTGGACTATGTCTATGTCTGGGCTGGTCACCGCGAATCGCGAAAGAAAAAAGGAGAGCAAGCTGGACTGCAGAAGGGAGCTGGGAGCAGAGCATGTAGGTTACTGATAGGACTTATAGCAGTAATGGAGGAGAATTTGGTGGGCCTTGAGCAGGTGGCGGCGTGGCGGCGAGTTTGAGGCCGATGTCGACACGTCTCGTCTTGAACCCTCCGTTGCGCTGCGTATATGGTGGCCAGGTGGTGTATAGATTGATGTTACTTGTTAATTAGAAATTTTCCTCTTGAGCCCTAATTAAAGGGCAACAACACGTCAATAGAATCAACACCGCAACAACCAATTTTTGGATTTGGGAGAAAGATCGGGTATTCAGGTATACCCGATACCCGAAAGTATAATAAGATAGATACCTGAACCCGAACAAAACTCTGACAATTGCGGGTATCAGGTCAAATCGGGTAATACCCGATACCTGCAACCCATTTTTGCAGGCCTAACGGTCACAAGACACGATTGTGATCCATGATCTCGAGCCACAATCGCAGGACACGATCGTGATCCATGATCTGGAGCCACAATCGTGAATCACTATCGGGAGCCACGATTGCGAGCCACTCACGATCATGCACCTAGGTTGACGCACCCAAAATCACAAACATAGTATCCAAACCAAATTTAGTAAATGTTTAGTACAAACATAAAAGAACAAACACAGTTTAAACCTTCCTTAGCTACTGTGTAAGTAAGTCATAAATGTCATCCACTAATATTTTGTGAAAAACAATGTGGTTGCTCAAGCGTATGACTATACGTATACGTTTTTAGTATAGTCTGTGCCCTTGAACTCGAGTAGATAACTATGATATGCTTGTAGTTTCTGAAAAGCATGCCATTAATTTAGTTACCGTTGGTGGATGCTAAGTGAGATGTAATAAAATGAAAATTTTCTGACTCCATCATTAAATAGGGAAGTTGACTTCATTATGTATTTAACTTTGCAGTTATCAACATCTCATTGCTCTAGTTGTAGTTTTCTTGACAAAACAATAGTTTTGAAGTGAACCTCTTTTATTTTTTGTTTGATAGGTCCATCCAGCAAAAACTAGGAGATCCAACCCTGTCCGAATATGAAAAGTTGCAAACTATATTCTCTGGTCTACATATACGATATAATGATCTTTTGGTATCTACATTGAACAAAAGATTATATGATCACTTACAAATCAGATTAGCTTGAGATTTTGGGTATTCTAATTGTGGGATGTCAAGACAGTCGTTGATCCACTTCAGGTTATGTGTTTATGCCGGCTGGATGAGCTATTTCTTGGAAAAGTATTAAGCAGACACTTATAGCGACATCTACTATGGAAGCAAAATTCGTAACTTGTTTCGAGGCATCCTATAACAGAGTATGGCTGCGAAACTTTATTCAAGGACTACAAATAATGGACATTATTGAAATATCACTCAAGGTATATTATGACAATAAGTCTACAGTCATATACTCCAATAAGAGCTAATTGGAGTCTAAGCATATAGACATCAAGTTCCTTATTAAGGATAGAATCCAGAGTGAACAATTATCAATTGAACATTTAGGTACAACTTCCATGCTTGCGAATCTTTTCACTAAAGGTTTACCATCATCGATCTTTCATGAACATGTTTCTCACATGGGTGTTCGACCCTGTGATACTTTGGTTTAGTGGGAATTAATGTTCATCCATGTCATGACATTTAATTTCAGTTATTATGTATATACACTTAAATAATTTTTGTTTCAGTTACTCTGAAATATTTTTTGGTGTTTTATGATCTCACTAAAGCTTCAGTGGAACAGTTAGAAATAGGTATATGCAAGATCACATAGTATGTAATTTTCATGTTACACACCCATATTTAGATCTGTGTTACTAGATGTGCTAATATATGCGATCACTGGTGAGTTTTGTTATGTATACATGTTTGTGACTTAAATTTCTTTGGTTATATATTAACTTATTTAGTAGACTAGATTGGTTAAGATTATTTTCATATATATAATACATGCGAGCAACTTTAGTAACATACAATCATATGTTGGCCCAAGTGGGAGATTGTTGGAACATTATAATATGATCCAACATAATTTTCAAACAGTTGTATATATTTATATTATCTATCAGTCAACTCAATGAAGTGAACTACTAATTTAATGCAAATACGGGGGTCAAACGATCACCTATAATAAGTGAGACTATTGTGCAAATACCATGTTGAATAACTTCTATTTTGTTATGGGGAAAATTGAAGTTATAATAAAGTTAGGGGCTAGTTCTCTAAATAAGGGTTATGGTCCCCAAGTGAAACGTATAAATATATTGATAGAATCCCATTCCTATTAACTGAGGGTAACTAACGAGAAATGAAACAATTCTCTCTACGTTATCACTTAGATAGTCAACCCTGCTTTGGATTCATCAAACATAAACATAAGTACGCTTTCGCTTTTGTTATCATTCATATTCAACAGGTTTATTATATGAATCATTAATTTGATGATTCCAACAAGAAAAATATATCATGTGATGGTACTTGGGGGAGTGGGATAGCGGCAGCGAAATCAACGACGAAATTACCCTTGATATAGCGAATGGCGATGAGGTCTGGATTTTTGACCACATCGCCCCTATCAAAGACCGTGGATGAGAATTTGGAGGGTCGAGAAGATTGCGTGATCACCGGGATTCAGGCAATGTGGTATTCCACGATGAGGCAATTCTACCTAGGCAAGAAGTGGAGGTGGTAGAAGAAGTGAAGGTCCAACAACAACATGATTAGGCATATGGTAAAGAACATGTGGTTCCATTTGTTCACGGTTTAGCTGCTCGAATCTAGGATTTGCCCAGCCGTTTTTGCTGCCGCTTGTAGACATAGTAGATCAACTTCAAGTTATTCATCTAGAGAGAGAGATGAGAGCGGGAAAAAGGTGATTGATATGATGGATGACGTTAAGTTAGTTGAAAGAGCGCCAAATGAGAGACTCGTTTGCATTTGGACATATAGGGGGCGTTTGGTAGTCATGTTAGGATTGAACATGATAGTTAAACAGTGATAGTATTTAGGATTGGATTTATGATAGAGATAAGGATAAAATTTTTATTATGTTGTTTGGTACGTAACATAGAAAGTAGGATAAAATAAGTGTGGTGTTTGGTAGATTAGATTATATTATAGATAAAATGCAAAATAACATTTTTGTCCTTAGTAAATATATAAATTACAAACTAAAAATGATATTTTTATTGTATATAAGGTATAAAATGACATTTTTACCATTTTCAAATCATAAATGATAATTATAATATTAATAAAGATTAATTAGTTAATTTTGAATTAATCAAGTGCGGATAAATAATTAATAGGCTAACTTATTCAGTGGATTAATTAATTACTTTCTTGAAAGAATAATTAATTACTTCTTGATGATTAACTAATATTGATTATTATTTGACTGTTCAATGTGGTTATATAATCGGCCTATTTTGGCTAGATAAATAAACCGCCAATAACATGTGAAAACAGTGTCCAGCGCGAAAAATGAGATGGGCCGCCAATATAACACGGGCCAATATGATTGTAAAACATGCATACCAAACAATTAAATAACCCATGTTAAAATATTCTAACATGAGTTATCATATCAACCAAACACCCCCATATTGTTTATGAATAGTTGGGAAATTGGGAACACAAATTTTTTTGTTCTAATAATTAAATTTCGTTTAGAAAAAATTATATGTAATGAAGATTTTTATCTAATTTGAAACTTGATTTTTTTCATCATTATATTTTCATTTTAACAATTTTTTTTTATGAAAGATGCAATATATAGGCGAAAACTAAACGAGCTAGACATTTTATTTAGAGAAATATAAAAATTAGTCACGGTTTAAAAAGGGAACATGTTTTTTGTTTAATAAGAATCATAAGATGCGAAAGTGGATGATTGACTCATTCTTTACTATAAATTATGATAACAAAACCTTTGATAACACATATTCCTATTCTTCAAATGATCTTCAACAATCAATATAATTGGTTGAATCCTATGAAATCATTACATTGAAGTTCTCTTTTTATATAAAAATAAATAAATCAACTTTGATTCTTGAATAATCCATATCATTTTTGCTATCACAAGATTCTTGAATATACAAGTTGCAACATTTTTGTTGTAGCTTTACTTATGATAAATCTTTGATAACTAAATTTATAGTAAAGTCGAAATGACAAAGATAAGTTGGCTGAAAGTAGCTTATCCAAATCTAATTAAGCTGACTTATTAAAAGTGAGTAGTAGGGAGTAAAGTTTGGTTCATGAAAATCGCCTCCATGTATTAACAGTGAGTAGTCAATTAGTTACTTGTTATTAGTGACAGTTAAATAGTTGGAAGTCTGTTACTCCTACCAATCTGAAGTTACATTAACTCAACGCGTACATTTTTCTAAGAAATTCTATCTTTTTTAACTAAAACGGAACAAAATCACCTGACTAAATTTGATAGCTACCCAGTTGAAAATTAAGAAGCAATCAATATGTGCATTATACATTAAAAGTCAAACTCACTTTGATCTGTCTAGGGACTAACAAAAACTATTTGTTCCAGCCATTTTCTAAAATTGACTCCATCAACTGTATTTAAATTTTAGTTCTTAAGCCTATTCTATTTTTTTCAAAAAAAACATAAATTTTTATATTTTTAAATTTGGATTGAGTCCATATTTTCTAGGCAAATGACTCAAATTCTTAGAGTTCAATGGGCAACCCAAAAGTACTGTTGGAAAGTATCCAATGGTAGCTTTCTAATGGCACTGATAATGTTGAATTTTAGTCAACGAAAGTGCTCAAAAAATAGCATAAATTGTTGTCATGTAACAAAATTAGAATTCTTGCACCACATATCATTAAAAAGTTATTTTTGAGAGCTTTGCAACAGTACTTTCGAATCTTTCATTGAACTCCAAATGATGAAGTTATTGGCAAGCTACTTTTGAACTCATGTCAAATTCTAAAAGAAATTCATGTATTTTTTGACAAAGAAAAGAAAATGCGTTAAAAACAGAAATTTGGATATAATTATTCATGTGTTCATAGACAATTAACCATTTTCTTTTAGTTAAAGTTGTATTAAATTTTTATTTTTCTTGATTTAATATTTATTAATTGGTACCAACATACTCCTTATTTTAATTAACTATATTAAGGTAGGATAAATCTAATTCACACTTTTATATTAGCGTTGGTTTTACTTTCCAAATACAGTAAGTACTATTTCAAATCTATGTAGAAAAGGAAAAAGAGGTAATCGTGCCCGACGTATGAAATATATGTGTATTATCATTTTACGAAGACACTGAATATCATATATATGAGATGTACTAATTCATGTGCCAACAGATGTATTGTGCGGAGAAATTCGAACTATCGATATATTATTATTTCTTTCAATTGTTACTATATATCGGTCTTACGGTACATCCGTCCGTTCATCAATATATTTTTATATAATATTTACATGTAAGGTAAATATATATGAAGTCCCTGAGCAAGATAAGAATAATTCGGAAATTATTGTTCTCAAAATAAATAAAGAAATAGCTAAGGGCAAATAGTCAAATCAATAACGCAATATGGGTGGCGGTGGGTATTTTAAATTAGTTTGGGTATGGCTGGAATAATTGGTTGTATTAATTAATATACATAACATTAAATATACATATATTGTTTGGTAGGAAGTCTGATGCATTGAAAAGTTAGGCCAGAAGTAAAAATTTGAAGGTACCACCAACATTGACAGCTCAACCCTCTTCAGCTCACTTTCTCCCTACTCAATAAGTTCTCCAAAAAAATTTAGTTACTTCAGCGGCGAGATACTTTTCCCCTTTAAATCGCTTCACTCTCAATAATTCTTTTTTACTAATTAAACGACAAATAAACAAAGGATTATATACCCTATTTGGGCACATATATCTCTAAACATATCTCTTAAATTATTAGAAAAATTATCACACGATGAAACTTTGCAGTCTTCGACTTATGTTTTTTCTTCAAAAAACTCCAATTTTATGAATTTTTTTATTCACATCTTGCTTGACGTAATT
The DNA here is from genome assembly GCA_034509125.1 of Monilaria moniliformis. Lineage (NCBI taxonomy): Eukaryota > Viridiplantae > Streptophyta > Magnoliopsida > Caryophyllales > Aizoaceae > Monilaria > Monilaria moniliformis. The sequence goes on along the minus strand of JAYDZE010552767.1, from coordinate 1,405 downwards.
TAATGTCAAAACGACGAGTGCTCGTCGGATTCTTAGGTGGATCGACCGAAAAAAAATCACTTCAATTAAACTATAATCCACCTAAGTATTTGACGAATTGACTCGTCGTTTCATCGCCAGATTATATCAACCGAAACATATATCGGACTTTTCGCAAAGTTGGGGAATTTCGTAGAAAGAAACATAATTTGCAATCATTTTTAGAAAACGCATAAAATTGAAGACAATATTAACGTAAATTTGTAACATAAGGGAATACAATTTGGAGTAAAATAAAATAGGAGATTCTTTAATTATACTTCTTTTCATACTAGATTAATTAAACAAAATGATGCATGTGTGTATTTGTGTATACTAGATTTTGTGCAACAGAATTCTTGACATATAAACAGACAGGACTAACTAATTCTCGTTATTACGTATTATTGGGAACTTGAAGAAAATATTTGTAATTAATCCTGTGAGTAAAAGTTAAATATTGAACGGAAGTTTGTTTACTAGAAACCTCAATTATTGTTTAAGTTTGACACCCTTATAATAAACGTGATGTAGAAGCGTTTAAAGAAAGCAGAGGGAGAATTAAGGAAACATGTAAGTTTCAGAAAATAAATTGGATTAATTAATGTAGAATACATATAATTTGCCCAAAATTGAAGGGTTCTATTATTTTATTTTGCTGGTGAAAACATGTCCCACTTGACTTCTTTCCATTTGAATTTATAATTTTATAAATCACGACATTACTAATCTTTTTCTTTCATATTGAAAAATGTAATTATAGTTCACACCCGTACCAAGACAATGTCGTTAATTACATATCATTAATAATTATTACTAACTAGTAGATATCTCGGCAAAAATCCACAGTATATCATTAATTAATATTATATTTATTATCCACAATTTTTATAATAATTTTTCAATTGAGGAAGAAAAAGAAAATTGAAATCGAAATAATATTTTAAAAAAAATACATATTATGTGTATTTTTATTGAAGATATTAGATAAATAAAGAAATCCTCACAATTCTATATATTGAAAATTTATATATTCACACACTATCAAAAAATAATTTACTATTCTAGTCACGCCGAAGCATTATACTGATACCCGCACTTTATGCTTAGCTCTTCCGAACCCGTTAAGAAATATAGGCTCGTACACGTTACAAACCCATTTAAAAGAGATTTTACTCTCCGTTCTCATTTCTAGACCCATATAATAATACTCATTCATTTCTCAAATATTTTTAAATTTATAAAATATATATTATCATATAAATTAAAAAATTAGAATAATTGGTTACTTGCAGCGGCGGATTTGGGGGGGGGGGAGCGGGAGGGGGCGGCCGCCCCCCCCCCCCCCCCCCCCCCCCCCCCCCCCCCCCCCCCCCCCCCCCCCCCC
>JAYDZE010552766.1:0-31868 GCA_034509125.1 Monilaria moniliformis | reverse complement strand
CGTCACCACCAATTTCACCGAAATTTTGATCCATGGGATAATTGAGAAAATATGAAAAGTTATGATTTTATGTTCCAATTTCAAAAGTTATGGGATTGGCCAGAAGTCAACGAAAAGTTATGATTTAAATGGCAATTATCCCTATTATAATTATGTTTCGTTGAGGAGAATATATTCAAGCCATTATTTCTTAAAGCTTTCAATTTTAGTGCAAGATTCCGATAAGTTTAAAATAAATGCAGATAATTAATTAAATTTCCTTACCTTTATATATTACTAGGTCAGCATATTAACTTCTTTACTAGTGATTAAGTAGGAGATCACTGATGTTTTGGAGATCCTCACCGCGGCGAGTAACAGTATGCTCGTTGGCATCTCACATATGCGACGTACAGCCAACCGTGCCGCGCATGGCCTTGCCCAACTCGTTCGTCAGGAAAGAAAGGAGTGTATGTGGTCTGCTTGTTTTCCTTCTTGGCTCTTAGACATTGTCCAATCTGATTTATTGCAATAAATTTGGGTTTTCCTTCAAAAAAAAAAGTAGGAGATCACTGTTGTCGTATATTTTTGTGTGTGTGTGTATATATGCAGCAAAATTTTAGAAAATGGCTTAAATTTTGATCTTGTAACGAATTAAGTTTGACTATGAATCGATGAGGATTTATCAAGAGAAAATTGTGGAAACACAAGAGAGACCACATGGACTATTAGACTTTTCGGGCTGCACTTTGGAATATTTGGCCTTAAATAGCCAGAATTAAGTCGAGCCATTAAATAATCTACAACGGTAGCATAATTATAACATACATGTGAAGGAAATAATCGTTTAGGTTTTTATTATTAATCATGCCATTCAACTACCTCCATCTGATTGTTGAGACTAATTAATTAATTAATTAATCTAGTTAATCAGTTCAAAGAATATTGCCATGATTTCTCCATTTTACAGATTAATTCAGTTGCTAATCACGTGATTTTGACCCAAAAGATGCAAGTTGGACCATGCCAATATAGATACTTGCACATGAAATTGTTTTATTTTTTAATTAATCCTCGATTGATTTTTTGAATTATATTAGAGTCTCTCACCAAATGCTGTGACTTAATTAGTTTTGTAATCGGTGGGTTGGATAAAATATTTGGAACAAATCATATTGAAATCATTACTATACTATTTAGGATTCATCGAAATTAAATTACTTATATTTCTGTCCCATTTTGTAAATTTCAATTTAATGTTTCATGCTTAATTTGTGGTGTTAGTGGGGGATTTTTGTATTATCATATTTTTCACCGTAACTTTTGATAAGTCCAATTGCTAAAAAAACTAAAATTAAAAATCCAATATTATTAACAGTACAGTTTTAACACACCGTCTTTAACATATATACATAGATTTTATTCGGAAGAAAACATATGATGTATATCCATATTATGTATATACTTATTACGAACTCAATCAGGCATAAAACATTAAATATTTCGAATCCAAATTTAAATATAATGATATAGTCAAATTTTACTGGCTTTATTTATATATTTGAATTTGAGTACGCGTATATGTCATACCATTTGACATAAATATGATCCGTGCCATAGGAATAGTAACTCAATTAAGATTATATCAAAATACATTGGTTCGAGTATACAATATTATTGTCTGTTAAAATTAGATTTTTTTTTTTTCGTAATTCGGTAGAGATTTTGTTTTCAATGTTATATAAATTGGATAGTTTTCTTCTTTTACAAAGCTTTTTATGGAGATGACGAGCTTAATTTTAATATGATATCAGAGCAGGCTCAAATAATAATGATTTGTTTGTCTTAAATTGACCAGAAATTTGTTTGTTCTATCTATTGTAGTGATGATCATACCAATCTCTACGTGACCGGATGTACTCATATTGATTTATATATGAAGCGGCGTGTCGAAGTCCGATATATTCTACAATTACTTGGTAAAAATATTATTTTTCAGTTTGAAAGGGGCGGATGACCTAATTCTTTTAAATTTCACTAATTAAAGCAAACAATCATTGAAGGGCTTGAAATGGAAAGATAGAATTGCATTTGGTGTGTCGGCCAGGTAGGAAGTAACAAAACTCAAATGCAGATGAATATAAGAGTTGATAGATTCTAACGCGTAACTTCATTAATATTAATGTCGTTAGGAGATTAATTCACTAGATTTTGGCCTTTTAGGGCAAAACATACACGGATTTGCCTCTCCTTTTTTAGAGTGTCACGTACTTCAATTTGTATATATTTATAGCAAATGCAAACGCGGTTACACAAATTAACAAATATTTTAATGGTTTTCTGTGAGCAAAATAATACTAAGTTGGTGTTACCATTATTATTCAAGATCATAGTCAAGACTGCTTACACAATGATGACTGATTTTTAAATATTCTGATCCTATTTTGGGTGGAACAATTATTAGTTCATTCAATATAATTAATAAGACGGATTATCAACTTATAGAAACGGACTGTTAGAAGCTTAAGAATATTTTTTACAAAAATTTAATGATTGCAATAATTTGGTTGTATTTATGCTATAATATTTAGGTCAAATAGTTAAATATATCTCAAACTATTACCATTTTTTAAATCTATAACACGAACAATTGATTTTGACCAATTAATATCCAAAATATGTTAAAGTATCTCTGAATAATTGTTATGTTATTTCAAATTTGAGTAGGATCATTTAAAATTAATTTTCTATAATATTTACAATAATTCATATATATTGATTATGTTTTTTTTATGTATTATAATTATTTGATCATCAATACTTTAAGCTCCTTCAGTAACCCAAACAACAAATATTTGAGATTAGTCTTTGTTGGTTTCAGATGGAGTAGTTCCCCCTTGATCTACGATTGATTCTGGAGATTTCGGCTCTTGAGGAACTTCCATGATTTTAGTATCTCCTCCTGGTTGCACTGGACTTTCATCCACTTCATTTTCTTCACCAGGTCCCAATATCAGTACTTCATCTTTCATGTTGGGGGGGATTCGATGGTTGTTGAGAGGTTGATTAAACATCTGTTTTCTCTTATTCCATGCACCCCGTACAAGATTCATCAAAAAACAACATGAGTTGTTACTTACATAGCACCTGAGACCCGACAACCTTTTAAAAACTCGATAGACTTTGCTAGATTTATCAATTTGCGAGTACCCAAAGAAAATTCCTTGATCGACCTTGCTATCAAATGTTTTTAATGAATGCTTATCGTTGTTGTGGATGTCACATAGATTACCAAAAGTACGAAAATGAGAGATAGAATGCTTCTTGTTATTCCATATTTCGTATGACGTTTTCCCATGTCACTGAGAAAGGAAAGATCGGTTCTGGGTAGGGATGTCAATCGGGCCAACCCGCTCGGGTTTGGGCCGACCCTATCGTGTTGTCGGGCTATTCGGTTACGGGTCATTCGGGTTGTAATTTTTTCGGGTTAGAAATTCTCAACCCTAACTCTAAATTATAGGGTTTCGGGCTAACCCATCGGGCCAATCGGGCTTAAAAATTTTATGAATTTTTTTAATTAATATATTAATTTTGATAATTGTATATTTGTAACAAATAAATACATCAATAAATGATTGTCATTTCAACTCAAAACTAATATATAGCTTTTAGAGAAATAAGAAAATACATTTTTCTTAATAGATTATCATTTTTTTTAAAATCTAAACGTTTTATATTAAATGTTATAGTAAAATAAAGAAAAGTGAAATGATGAATATAACTTTCAAATATTGAATCAAAATGCATTTTTTCACATACATTTGAAAAAAAATCTTATTATACTAATTTTTAAAAGTTGGAACAATAATAAATTAATAAGTTTGAAAACTAAATAACGAAAACTCGCTAATTTTCGGGTCGACCCTATGGGTTCGGGCTATCTTCGGGCCAACCCTATCAGGTTGTGGGCTATTCGGTTTAGGGTCATTCGGGTTGAGATTTTTTTTCGGGTTGAGATTTTTCAACCCTAACCATGTCGGGTTAATTAGGCCAACCCACAAATTTCGAGCTAAATTGACATCTCTAGTTCTGGGTGTAGCATTTTGAATTGATAGCTTCAGCCCAAAACTTCAGTGGTAGTTGCGAAACGTTTCAGCATTGTTCATGTTGCTTCTTTGAGGGTTATGTTCCTCCGTTCAACAACTTCATTTTATTGAGGTACACGAGCATCAGTCGTTTGATGAGAGATGTTTTTTTATTCATAATATTTTCAGATAACTGAATTTAGAAATGCAGTTCATTTCCTCAGTCCAACTGGATACTGGTGATGTTCGTTTGCTTCTTATTACTGATCTCCATCAGTAGTATAGGCAATTTCTCATGTGTTTTGCTTTTTCTATGCATGAAAATAATTCGGATAAATCTAGAGAAATTATCTACAATTACGATAGTGTATTTTCTACAATTACAACTGACTGGAGTAATTGGTCTGAAACTATCCATGTGCAACAGTTGTAAGACTCGATCACTAAATGGTGTTGATTTGCTCTTGAATGACGCTCGAGCTGTTTTCCCTTTTGGAATGGTCTGCACACTTGATCTTTGTGGAAACCTACGCTTGACGGTCTGTCGACCAGTGAATGTTTTGCCGGCTCGTTGATTTACATAATTACAAAATTTCAATCATGAAGCCCCAACGTATGGAACTCCCATTATGAGCTACCTGCTTATATAACGAGCACTTGAAAAATGACCTTAATCCTGCTTATTAATTGATTTTTTTTTGTAATTAATTTGAGAAATATGTAGGCACTTAAATGCCATTCAGCTACAAAAATAGGTATAGTGATTTAACTTTCAAGTAGCGAAAAATTCAAAATCCAATGTTTTTTATTCAATTTTACAGCATAGTTTTCAGAGCATTTTTAAAATAGCGAGTTTTGTCAAGGGTCATAATCTTAATTGTAATTGAACATAGAAAAACGATACCAAAAAATAGACTTAGTAATGATGATAATTAGATCTTGATTAGAACTCTGAAAAATAATAATAATAATAATAATAATAATAATAATAAACACACTAAGATATCAATATGTACGTATATTTAAATAAGGTCAACACTTTGCAAATCCAACTATGGATAAGTTCAGAATGATATAACAACTACATCTAAAATTGTGAACATATACCCATCAAATAAAAATAAAAATGTCAATATATTACAGTTGAGGGACCAAAAGTGTAGAAATCAAGGATGTCACATCTGACTTGTATCATAAGTAGGTCCAAAATATCATTACTTATTAATGACGCAAAAACTTTAAACACGTTTACACCACACTAAAACCCAAATTACAATCTAGTTAGCTTAATTAAGCATTCACAACTCAAAGACATATAACTTTAGCATGAAGTTACACACACACACACACACACACACACACACACACACACACACACACACACACACACACACACTGTATATATATATATACATACATATAATTAATCAAGAAATTATGAATATTTAGTGCTAGCATTTTGTAGGTAGATGCAACAAAGGTATGTGTATGTTAGGCCCAAACAAATAAATGAGACTAGATATGATGGACCAATTTGCTTATTTATTTATTTTATTGTTTTTTGTCACAATGTGATGGACCAAATTACAGCTTCTTAGATTGGTCCCTCACAATTTTTTTGTGACGAGTAAACTTACAAATTGGGCTATATATTATCAAATATGAACTCAATTACTATCATTTTTTGTATGTACGATCAATTTCTAAGTCAAGAAACATTAATAGACCAATTCCGTGTGTTATTAAGTCTAATGTGTACACTATCAACTATCTCAATAAACGGGTATTAGTGGAAGTACAGATAGGCTCAAAATAGAACTATGCCAGGATTCCGAGTAATTAATGATTGTGACGACCTGACTTTCCAACTAATATGGTGACTGACTCGCAAAAAGAAAATGTATTTTGTTATTCAACTTTCATAGACACAAAAATACGGTTATACTAATATTCTTAGTTAAGATACAGAAATGATAACACTAAAATAGATTTTAATGAAGATAACGATGTCAGAAACAAAATTGTACATATTTATTTTCAATATTACAAAGATCATTGAAATCCTACCACAAGTCTGGCATACCAGTATTTTCAATAGAATCTTGTAGGCTCAAGTAATAGTCGCACGGCGGCACAGGTGGAATTGGTCCAATATTGATCCTATGTTTTTGTTTTTTTAATACACGCATCTTCGAAAATGGTCCAAATATTATGAATATATAGTGTATAGGTATGGGCCTGTTCAAATGAAGAATGAATTTTGATGAATTCATGTGATCTCCCTCATCATCAACTGGTCCATTTTCCTATCCTCAACTACCAATCCAAATTTCTCAATATTGTAGAGCTTTCATAATATTTTTAGAAATAAATGACAAATTGAAAACTGAATACATAATAAAAAAGAAATATGGACATATTTGATCCCCACGTACTTCACTTTCCATTCTTGTTTTCACTCATCATTGCCCCCTATAAATTCCCCCTTATATATTTAGTCCTTTATATATAGTAAGAAATGAGAACATATATCTACTATATTATTCAAATTCAATAAGATTGAGTTTTACAAAAAATGATCTTACGCGCTGTTAGTTCTGAAAAGTTGAAAAACAATTTCGATTTTAGATGACATTGAAATTTGAACTTACAACTCTAGCTGACATGCTCATTCAATATTGGGCTTTCAGGCCCATAAATGGGGCTCTCGAATCTTCAATCAGGCCCAAATTCTGCTCACCCTTTGTGGAATATAAATCTGATTTATCAAAATTTCGTGTAATTACTAGTATTATTCCCGTGGGATGCATGGAATGTATATTTATAATTAATACTTTTTAATTTATAGTATAATAAAAGATAATACATGTCAAATTGTATAAAGTAAAATTATAATATAACGACCATTAATCTAAAACCATATACCCATCTAAAAAGGGTACATCAATCCATTATTATATAGTAAAATAAGCAAATATATTGTAGAATTCACTATCCATGAAAAAAGGTTTGACAAAGTGTAGTTTCATTCCCCAAAAACAACACAAAACACACTAAATAGTATTTGATAATCCATTGTAGATGGAGTATTTGGTATAAGCTAAATATAACATCAAATTGTAAAGGACTTGATAGGAATTCACGAATAGACATTCAAGCACTTCTGTATTAGCAAATAAGTACTTGGTTCACTCCCCATAAGTCATTTATACAAACCAACCATTGGCATTCATGATTAGACATATAATTGAAAATAATTTACTTGATCAGATGAAATAGACTCCTCCTTAACCAAAAGGAATTATGTTGATGTAAATTGGCAATTCAATGATTCCTTTAAATATTCTTACAAATATAGTATTTATCTTATACTAATATATCCATGTAAGGAATATGATATACATTTAACATCATATTGTAAAGTATTCCGCAGAAAACAAAAGAAACGGTGTAGTAATAATCCAACCACTGGATCATATATAATTATTCATTAACCCAGCAAATTCCCTTTACATACAAACCAAAACAGGATAACACGTTAACTATTCACACAAATGAATGTGATATGGCAGAAGAAGAGCAAGAGGGCCGAGGAAAGTGAGAAGATGAGGTGCCGGTGAAGCCGATGGGGGTCACTGCCGTTGATCTGCTCAATAACACGAAACAGAATTACATCTATGCAAGCAGATGCAAAATGAGCATGCACGTCTCAAACTTCAGTTCCACTCTTTTACATCTATTTATACTTGTCGATGTCAAGAATTATTGAATAAATTTCATCTTTTTGACGCAGATCAGGTAGATGATGAACACTTGAAACTGATTCAAACATGCTGTGTTTTTTTGGCAACCTAATATTATTGGGACGAAAAGTTGAAACTGACTCAAAGAGGCTGTATTTTAAATTGCAATTGCATAGCTTTATTTTGGAGAGTTCATGATATTTGTTTGGGCTTTCTGAACCTGAAAGAATAAATAGGCTACAGTCTACAATAAATGGATGCATAGGAATTGTGAATGATGCTTTTTTTGGCGAGAAATCTTTTGAGGCAACTCTATAGATAATAATTTCGAACACAATAGTAATAGTTTTGTAAATTGATACATTGTAAATAAGAGTAATTAACAACATCAAACACTATCATCATGTTTTAATGCAAACAAAATCACTACTTACGATCCATCTCAAGCTAGGTAGATTTAATCGCAAATAAAATCACTATTAGGATAGGGTTAATTATATAGTTTATGAGCTGAGCTTTAGCAAACTTTGCAAAATTTCTTAATTATAGCCCACGTCAAAAATTTCAGCGTTATAAATCTGACTAGATAGCTTCATGTTTTTGACATACCAACTTGAGAAATATATTTTAAATGTAATCCTACCGACTTTTTATGCCGAAATTTCCGACACAGGCAATCGGTAAGAGAGTCATATCATAAACTACCTTTGTAGAACACAAAATATAGTCATTCTAATTATCATCAACTCCAACCACCGCTCTACCACTACTATTGAATTAACTTTAATTACTTATCCAATATCATGTATGCTTAAAACTTTTTATATTTATGCTAATATTTTCAGCAATATTTCATTTTAACTAAATATAGTAATATTATTTAAATAAATTTGTAAGTATATGATTTTATGAAAAGCTATATTTAATGTTGGTCCTGAAATGAGTCTGATAGGTATGTGGTGGCGGGGAATGCAACTTTTCAAGTTTGCTACCAAAAACAAATTTCATCTAAAATAAAGCTGTTATCGTGAGAGATAGCCTGACTGCATGACTGTTGTAACATACTCATTGCCCCAATCCTCTATCTCCCTCGGTCTGTTCGGATCAGTTTGTTCATTTCGCACTCGATTAAACAAAAATTCAAAGATGGGGCTTACGTATATACCTGAAGGCTGAAGGGGCACATGAGTTGAGCATGGAGGGGGAGGACCGGAGGGTTATGAGTTAAGCATGCATATGTACTTATCTCTCTGTCTTTTTCTGCCGCCTGTTGGTTTCTCAATGTCTACACTTCCAATGTTTCTTATTTTAATGCTTTATATATATATATGTGTGTCTGTATTAATGGATTAGAAGTTCATCCATAACATCAAACTACAAATTATATCATATTTTAACTATTTACATAATATATCAGCTTTTTATATTTTATCATAAACGCCAACAACCATCATATCACAAACCATGTCATACATTAATTATTCCTGATCTCACCACTTATTTATTTTTTTATCATCCTTATTTTATATTAATCTTTATTATTTAAATTACAATAATTTGAAAATGAAAACAAATTACTAGAATTTTGAAAATTAAATAATTAAAGTTTAAAATAACATAATCGAAATAAAGAAAAAATCACATAATTAAAATTAGAAAAAATATTCATCCATTGAGGGATCGTGCCCAAATTTATTCGACTCATCCTATTGGTGTTGGCCGTGGACTCGTTTTTCGCGAAGAAAAGTGCGTCGACTTTGAAAATCTCGGAATTGAGGTGGTGTACCTTAAGATAGGTTGTCGCAGGCGATTGCCGAGCTAGAAGCGGCTTCATCATCGGCGCGAAATTAGATTCGTCGTCTCATTTGTCCTTGATTATTATGTTATACGGGATAATACATGTATACGTGACGCCGCTAATGCATGATTGATACCACATATGCGACGGACCTTTTACAATAGCCCAATCAAATTGGAGTACACCAAAGTGCGCTTAATATCCTTTCGCGCCACCACTTGTCTTTGAGCAGACAATGCTATCTTTGGCTCAATCGTACACATAACTGATTGGATGAACACCGACCACTTCGGCTAGATGCCATCGCATAATAATAGTCCATATTGTAGGGTCGACGATTGGCCATGAATGTGATGGCCAGTTCCCTGTCAGCACATATTTTGTAGAAGATATGCGAATGATTCAGGACGTTTATATCATTGTTGGAGCCGAAAATGTCAAAGAATGCATTCCAGATCCATAAATTATGGTCAGCAACTACTTTGAAGATGATCGTTAGGTGTGAGCACTTGTAACCACAGGTGAAAGCGTCTCATCATGCAATAGGATAATTTTTCCATTACCAATGCACAGGTCGATGTTGTCTAGCATTCTGGAAAAACCATGATGTCTCTCGTGCATATTCATCAATTGTTGCTAGTCTTGTACCATCGGCTTTCTCAAATATGTATCACGGAATGCTCTGATGACCCTGCGACAAAATCGTATGAGGCACTCCCCACCCCTTAGTATTGGCGACGTGAAGATACTCATCGAATTGATCCGGAGCGCCACCATACGCGAGCTGTCGTGTCTCCGCCGTGCACTTCTGTAGTGTCGAGAGTCCATCACGTCCACAACCGCCGGGACGCTGCTAGAAATACTCATTTCATGCCGCCAATGTGTCAGTTATGCGCACGAACAACGATTTGCACATGCGAAACCGACAACGAAATATAGTTGCACCCAATCGTGGCTCGTCGGAGGAATAATCTTCGATGAGGCGTCGTGTTGTGTTGCACATACGTCCTTTGTACACTAGGCCTTGGCGGTATTGCTGCCCTCATTGGTATATATTGTTGCACTGTTGCATCGCCTATGTGAACTCCCCCGGCAACTCTTATATGAGTTCTTCCTCTGCAGATAAATTCTAGTAAGATTGATTTTTGGATGCGCTGTCTGATGAATTCTCATCGAATATGTGGAGATCCATAAACTTAGGAGACTTTGTGTGAGAAAATGATGAAATTTGAAGAGAAATGGAAAAATTTGAAAAAGAAATGAAAGAATTTGAATGAGAAATGAAAAAATTAGTATAAGAAATGAGAAAACAGAGGTATTTATAGAATGGAGAAAATACGTCCACATAAGATATTTAAAAAAAAATAAAAAGACCGTTACAGAACGGTAAAAAAAATAAAGGACAACGATCGTTTTTTAAAAAGAAATAAAAAATAATTATTAATTTTCGTCCGCAAGCGTGCGCTGACTGATGCGACTCATATGCGCGTGTCGTGCACGCAGCAGTGTGCTTGGTCCGTAAGCAATGAGGCGGCGCACGCGCATGTGCAATTTGTCCTGCGTCTCAGCCCACAACCCCAGTCCATGCCGCAATATGCGGCCCGGGCACTCCCGCAAAGCAAGCCCCGCGACTCGCACCTCCGGTGCGGCCCATTTTGTGCACCGTCGTGGGTGCCCTAGACGTTGATGCCAAACTTTGTACTTGTCTTATCAAATAGTGAGCATGCTCCAAACAGAACGCTACAATCAATGGGGTAGACTATTGGTTGAGAAACTATATTTGGTTGTGACACCCTCCATTTCTAGGAAAATTGATCACTTGAGCTCATATATAAGCGGAGCTAGGATTTTAAAAGAGTAGAAACTACAACGTAACTAATTAAAAGTTAAAAATAAAATAAGCATCTCGTACCCTGTACATGTTTATGTTGCGGACCGAGATTAGAAAATTTATTAGTACCGTTGATCTTAATTAAATAGACAACTATAATTGTGGCTTTTTTATGTATTTCAACGAGTGGGGATTGGGTGGGGGGAGTACCCAACAGACAACAGGTTAGTCAACTGCAGTCTCGTTAAACCTGCAGTAGCCAAAACTTGACCAAGGAAATAGGCACCCGAGCATGATAACATAATATTACACCATAGGCACAATAAAGAACTACATACAAAATGTCATAAAGACCCAAACAAAATCAGCAACCGCGCAGTGAATTATAACTTTGTATTGTCATCATCTTTGTAAATAATTTTAGTGTAAACTTCACTTTTCAGTTGTTTTATATCTTTTTGCAGAAAGTTGATAAGTATTGAACAGTACAATTTTTTTATTTTTCTTTTTGTTATTTATTTATTTCCGAAGCCTCTTGAATTTCTTTAAATTACTATATGGCCTTGAAAAATTAATTACTAGGACACTCATATGTGCGATGTACGAAAACTATCAAAATTAACTGGAACCTTAAGTTCAAATTTGATATATTTGGCCTCATGTATTAACCACATATACTAGTCTACTTTTGCCGTCGGCTGGAACGTGTTCCATTATCCAAATTCTGCCTTCTTAAAGCAGCCAGTGGTCAATGAAATTGAAAACTCGGCACAATCTTTGGTTAGCTCAGTAGATCGTGTCTCTTTTTTATATTCTTACCGTTCCATTTCCTCCTGAGCTGATGCAGCCAAAGCAGGAAGCGTCTCTCTTCTGCTTCTTTAAGAGTCTGGCATGGCTTCCTAGTTCCACCAAGCCTCCTCTACCTTCCTCTTCAATTCACTCGTCACTCCTTGCTTGACTGCTGGATAAAATTATACTATTCAGGTTTTATAATTTTATTGATGTCGATGCCACACTTATTTATATATATATTTGAATTGCACTAATTTATTTGCAGCAACTCAATATGAGTAAGATATTTCCGGAATTTGAGGAAAAAAATTCAAGATGTTTCAAATAATCTCAAAACCCTAAGTTAAGATAATAATCCAACAAATCTCATCACATGAGTAAGATATTTCCGCATAAAACTTATAAATTAAATTAAATTAATTAATTCCGACTATTTAATTATATCAGCTCAAACAAGTTGAATATACTAAATAATATATAACTATAATACTATAATTTTCTCAATTTTCTAAGCATTAATGATATTTGTACTCCAGTTCCTCCATAAAAAATGTGATTTTATTGTCATTTTTTGTCCGTTCATAAAAAATGTAATGTTTCCATTTTAGGACACAACTTCTTAAATTTTTATCATCATTCATACTCAATATTTACAAAAAGTCTATCGCTTACTTTTATTTTTTGTGGTCTCAACAAATCACTAACCAATACTTATCAAATAACCAATATCTCTTGTGGGACCTATCTTCACTTAAAATACATTTGTTATTTTTTTTAAGACCTATGTCATCTACTCCGCACCATATTTTTTTGTGGACGGAGAGAATATATATTATCTAACATTTTTATAAGGTCATACACAACTAAGGTCACAAACACTTACAATCACAAACCACAAATCGAACAAGACGACCTCTGCTATTCATGGTCTCACCACTTATATTTTTAATTCATCTTTATTTTTATTAATCTCCAATTTTATTTATTCATTTAAATTGCGATATTTGTAAAATAAAAATAAATGATTAAAATTTTAAAAATTACATAACTGAAATAAAAAGGTTACATAATTTTTTTTTAAAAAAATAATCAAAATAAAAAAAGTTACATAATTATTCATCCATTGATGGAGCGTACCCAAAAAATTTCGATGAGATCGTGCTGCACTTGGCCGTAAAGTCGTTTTTCACGAATGAAAGCACGTCGACTTTGAAAATCTCGGAATTGAATCGGTGCACCTTGAGATGAGTTGTCGGGGGCAGTTCCCAGGCTAGATGCGGCTTCATCATCGGCCCAATTAGTTGCATTTTTATCATTCATCCTCGATTATCATGGTATGCAGGATGATACATGCATAAATGACGTCTATGATGCATTATTAGTACCACATATGCGTCGGACCTTTTACAATCTCCCAACATGATTGGAGTACACTAAAAGTGCGCCTAACGTCCTTTTGCGCCACCTCTTGCCTTTGAGCAAACAATGCTTTCTTTTGCTCAGTCGGATACGTAATCAATTTCATAAACATCAGACACTTCAGATATATGTCATCGATGAGATAGTAGCTCATATTGTAGATTTGGCGATTGGTTGTGAATGTGATAGTAAGTGCCCTACCAGTGCATACTTCGTTTAAGCTAGTTGAATGGTTGAGGATGTTAATGTCATTGATGGAGCTGGATATGCTGACAAATGCACGTCATATCCATATATCCTAGTCAGCAACTGATTCAAGGATGATTGCGGGTGTGAGCGCTTATGTCCACTAGTGTAGGTGTCTCTCCATGCTACAAGGTGATTTTTCCAATTTGTCAATTCATATAGTTGATGATACCTAGCATTCAAGGAAAGTCGTGACGCCCCTCGTGCATATTCATCAATTGTTGGGTGTCTTGCACTGTCGGTTTTCTCAAATATGTATCGCCAAATGCTTCGACAACCTAGCGACAAAATCGTTTGGCGTACCCTGCCCGTTGTATCGGCGACGTGCAAGTAGTCATCGAATTGATCTGGAGCGCCACAGTACGCGAGCTGTTGTATCATTGCCATGTACTTTTGCAGCGTCGAGAGTCCCCCGTGTCCAAGTGTTAGCGTTGCGCAAGAACAACGATTTGCACGTATAGAATCGGTGACGAAATACAGTTGCACCCCACTATGGCTAGTCGAAGAAATAATCATCAACGAGGCTTCGTACAACATTTTCACATTTTTCAGTGAATGTACGTCCTTTGTAAACGAGGCATCGGTTGTGCTGTTGACCGACAACGTGCTATATAAGTTTCCATCACCTCTGCGAACTCCCCCGACAACTCACATATGGATTCTGCATCTGCGAATGAGTTCTCCTCGCATTAATTGTCGGATGAATTCTCATCGAATTCATGGGGATCCATAGGAGAGTTATGTGAATAAATTGAATAAAATAGAAGAGAAATGGAAGAATTTTGAAGAGAATTCAAAATAAGAGATGAGAAATAAGAAATAAGAGAACATAGATATTTATATAAAGGGAAAAGGGCATCACAACGATTATTTAAAAAAAAATTAAAAAAATTAAAAATTGTTAAAAAGAAAAATAAAAAAGAATTATAATCCGGCCAACCGGTCGATTTTTTTAAAACAAAATTTTAATTAATCTCAGTACTGACCGACGCGATTCACGCGCACATGAAATGGAGGCTCGCCCGTGACTGGAGCGTCGGTGCAGTGCACGTGTGAGGCTGAGACGGCAGTTTGGACCGCCTTTTGTGGTTCGCAGTGTGGTGCACAACCCGGCCTCTCCATCCACAACCCAGCCTCCTCGTCCCGGGTGCGAACTCTCCAACGGCTGCCGTAAACAATTTAAAGAGTAGGGACTGCTCCTACCCGCCACCTGATTTTTCTGTAGAAACAATGGTGGTGCTTACTTCAACTGAATTATGTTTAATCAAAGGATCTGTCACTAAATGGTACAATAGTGGACGTTAAACAGAATCCAAGTGGGAGATCAGTCGACAATTCTACCTTTGAAATATAAAAGGAAATTTTATTCATTTCCTGACAGTATCTGTGAATATTTACCCACTTACATTCCATATCCCTCATTTTTCAAATGTTTAAATTAGCTGTACATTGATTGTGATCATAAATGATCATATTTATAAAGGTTCCATTTATGACTACAAATCTTATACTGTATCGAATTCCTAAATCTGTTTTGATAAAGTTCAATCTAACGAAATTATGGAGTAGATGGTAATGATTTTCCAGGCCTTAGAGATATTAAATTGTGTACTATTCAGCCCTCGTACTATTTTCGTAATAAAAAAGATAAAATCAAATTGTAGATGAGAAATAGTTTTGTACCCGAAAAAGAAAAGGGTTATCCTTGGTGTATGCAATGTGGCTGATAGAGAAAGAGTAGCATACTAGCATTAATTCCCGCCCCGCCCTCAAAAGCAACAACGCTCGCTCTGATCAAGTACACACAACGGAATACATATAGAGAGAGAAACAGAGAACGAGAGTAGAATGGCGATTGGGCATCACGGCCACCCAATATAAGGCAACAGAGAGCTGCCTACTCTGCAGCTTTACTCACAAAATCCAACACCCTATTCTCCGCCTGTCTCTCTCTGTCACACTTCTCATTCCATTTTTCTCCCTCTCTCCTCTCTTAATACACCTTTGTCTGTGAAAAGTAGAAGAAGCAACCATGCACGCCAGCAACGGGAAAGAGAAGCTGGTGGTGGAGGTGGTGGCGGCCCACAACCTGATGCCAAAAGACGGGGAGGGTTCATCGTCGCCGTTCGTGGAGGTGGAGTTCGAGAACCAGCGGCAGCGGACTCAGGTTAAGTACAGCGAGCTCAACCCGGTTTGGCACGAGAAGCTCGTCTTCCACGTCAGTGACGTCGCCGATCTCCCCTACCGCACCATCGAGGTCAACGTCTTCAACGAGCGCCGCTCCAACAACACCCGCAACTTCCTCGGAAAAGTCAGGGTCTCCGGCTCCTCCGTCGCCAGGGAGGGCGAGGAGGCCCTCCAGCTCCACACGCTCGACAAGAGGAGCCTCTTCTCCCACGTGCGGGGTGAACTGGGCCTCAAGCTTTATCTCTCTACTAAAGAGGAGGTCAAACAGGTCATCACCACCGGGGGTGGCGGAGGGGTTGTGGTTTCCAAGAAAAACAAGAAAATGCAGCAGCAAGGCGGGAGCTTGGTGGTTCCCAAGCAAATGGGGCAAGAGAGTGGTAAAATTTCTCTGCAAAATACGGGCCATTTGAAGCCTGTCGAGCCCGGCCCGGGTGATATGAAGCCTGTCGTCATCACTACTGCTCCAGGGCCGGTTATTCCCAGCGGCGGCGGCGGGTATTTCCGCGGCGGTGGTGGAGTTTCGAACGACTACTCCTTGAAGGAGACAAGCCCTCATCTGGGCAAAACAAGCTCCACCTATGATCTGGTGGAGCAAATGCAGTATCTGTACGTCAGAGTGGTGAAGGCGAGAGAGCTGCCGGTGTTGGGCGGCGGCGAGGCGGTGGCGGAGGTGAAGCTCGGGAACTACAAAGGGATCACCAAGAGGGTCTCTTCCGGCAACGCGGAGTGGAATCAAGTCTTCGCCTTTTCCAAAGACTGCATACAGTCGTCGGCGGCGGAGATCTTGGTCAAGGAGAGCAACAAAGACGACTTCTTGGGCCGCGTCTGGTTCGATTTGAACGAGGTTCCGAAGAGGGTCCCACCCGACAGCCAGCTGGCGCCTCAGTGGTACAGAATGGAGGACAAGAAAGGCGAGAGGGCCAAATCCGGCGAGGTCATGCTCTCTATATGGTTCGGAACTCAGGCTGATGAAGCTTTCGCAGAGGCGTGGCATTCCAAGGCGGCAAATGTGCATTTTGATGGTTTGTGTTCGATCAAATCCAAGGTTTATTTATCTCCGAAGCTGTGGTATTTGCGAGTAGGTGTGATCGAAGCGCAAGATGTGGTGTTAGGAGACATGATGAGATATCCAGAGCTGTTTGCCAAAGTTCAAGTGGGGAACCAGGTGTTGAGGACTCGAATTGCCTCCCCTGCTTCGAGTAGGAGCCTGTCCAATCCGTACTGGAACGAGGATTTAATGTTTGTTGTGGCGGAGCCGTTTGAGGAGTACTTGTTGATCTCGATTGAAGATCATTTAGGGTCGAACAGGGACGAGGTTGTGGCGAGGATGATTCTGCCGATTTCAAACATCGAGAGGCGATTGGACGACAAGCTGGTTGTGTCGAGGTGGTTCAACCTAGAAACCCAGTCCAAGGTTAGATTCGCCTCACGGATACACGCCCGCGCCTCGCTGGAAGGTGGCTACCACGTGCTCGACGAGGCCACCATGTACAGCAGCGACGTCCGCCCCACGGCCAAGCACCTCTGGAAGCCTCACATTGGCCTTCTCGAAGTTGGTATTTTGGGGGCGTCCAATCTTATTCCGATGAAGATTAAGGAAGGGAAAGGGGGCACCACCGATGCCTATTGTGTCGCTAAATATGGGCAGAAATGGGTCAGGACTCGAACCGTGGTGGACAGTTTGACTCCTGAATGGAACGAGCAGTACACTTGGGAGGTGTTTGATCCTTGCACGGTCATATCAATTGGCCTGTTCGACAACTCTCGTGTCGCGGCAGCCGGACACCGCGACACTCGGATTGGGAAGGTGAGGATCCGCCTCTCCACGCTCGAGACGGAGAGAGTATACACTCATGCGTACCCTCTGCTGATGTTGCACCCCTCGGGGGTGAAGAAAATGGGGGAGCTGCATTTGGCGGTGAGGTTCTCGTGCGCGAATATGTTAAATGTGCTTCACATGTACGCCATGCCGCTTCTGCCAAAGATGCACTACGTGGCGCCGCTCTCGGTGGCACAGCTGGACGGCTTGCGCCACCAGGCGATGAGCGTGGTGGCGGCTCGGCTGGGAAGGGCCGAGCCGCCACTGGGGAGGGAGGTGGTGGAGTACATGCTGGACCACGACTCCCACATGTGGAGCATGAGGAAGAGCAAGGCCAACTTCCTAAGGCTCACCAACGTCGTGGCGTGGTTCGTGGCGGCAGCGAGGATGCTCGAGATGGTCAGGAGCTGGCAGAAGCCGGTCTATTCGGCGGTGTTTTTGACGGTGTTTACAGTGCTGGTGCTGCTCCCAGAGATCATAACACCGTGCGTGCTGCTGACGATGGCGGCGATGGGGCTGTGGCGGTACAGGGGGCGGCCGCGGCACCCGCCCTACATGGACACAAGGCTGTCGTACGCGGAGAGCGTGCATCCGGACGAGCTGGACGAGGAGTTCGACTCGTTCCCGACGAGCCGTAGCCCGGAGGTGGTGCGGATGAGGTACGATCGGCTGCGGAGCGTGGCGGGGAGGATTCAGACGGTGGTGGGGGACTTGGCGACGCAAGGGGAGAGGTTTCAGGCGCTGCTGAGCTGGCGGGACCCGAGGGCGACGTTCTTGTTCGTGATGGTGTGCTTGGTGGCGGCGTTTGGGTTCTACTTGGTTCCGATCAGATGGGTGGTGGCGCTGAGCGGCGGGTATTACCTGCGGCCGCCCAAGTTCAGGAGCAGGATGCCATCGAGCGCCGTGAGCTTCTTCAAGAGGCTGCCCACGAATGCAGATGGCATGTTGTAGAAACTAACTAGAAAGGCATGATGCTGTTGTTGTTATTAGTGTCTTAGGATTTTGCACAGTGTTGTGATTGCTAGTCTTTGTATTGGTAGTCTTCTTCTTCATTTCGGACTTGCTTGGGTTTTTTGCTCTGTCTCGACTTGTGGATTAATTGTTGGTTTGCAATTTTCACCTTTTTTTTGTTTTGTTTTTTCTGTTTCTGGTTGGCCTTATTTGCTAAAATCGACTATTGGGGCATGAGATGTGGGCCACTCGCGGCACTTGGATTGCATTTTACAAGGAAATTTGTCATTCATCGGAAATCGAGATGCCCGTGCCTTTGTTCGTTGCACTCGAAATACAATTCAAAAGCCACGGAACTTATAAAGAAAATAAAAAATATTAACTTTTGACAAGTTTCTGCTTTTTTCAGGCTATTTATCCAATTCTGAAAATGGAGAATATATTTTAAGCCCTGCCTGACTGGCCAGAGCTTGGTGAAAATGGTAAGCTCGTTTTCTCTAACACACCTGAACTATTACAATATTCCGACAACTATATGATTCGGTTCGTAGCATTACAAAATTGTACTTATATTAACATTTATGAACCATCTGTTTTCCACATTGATTATATTTTGGTGTGGTGCATAAAATAATTGGTAATTTAAATCTCTAAACTGTACTCCTTTCTTAAAAAATATTCGGATCGTTAAAGAATTATTTATTTAAATCTCAAACTACCACTTTTGTATCAAAAACATTCCGTGTTTATTTTTGACCCATAAATCTAATATAACTCGCTGGTAATTACAATATTTTTAAGTATTAGGGAACAAAACAACGTCATTTTTGTGCCATGTCATTTAAAAAATAAAAATAAAATTTAGACAGTAGGATCTAGCTAGTTATATTAATTTACAACGAAAATGAACGCAATATATTTTAGATATATAAGGTGATAGGAGTTTAAATAAATAATTCTTAAAATTTGAGATATTTTTTATAAAGTGGATATAATTTAGAGTTTAAAATTATATTTATCCAAAAATAAAATTGCAAAGTGATTGAATCCCAAATCTGATTGAATCTAATGGTTTACGTTATGGAAGAAAGATGTGTATATGTGATATTAGATATTGCTAGTTGTATATATACTAATGAAATATTTTATTTGCCTCATTACTGCGTGTGGGGTTTCAATAGAAGTCTTTCCATATCGTTCTAGTTATAAATTGAGTGAAAAAGATATATAAAATCAAGAAAATACGTAAAAAATAATCAGAACCACGAACTAGAAAAACTAAAGGTCTATGGATTCAAAAAACTTTGTGAATAATAATAATAATAATAAAATATATATCAAAATAGTTCTGATGATTGATAATATTAAAAAGAATAAGAAAAAAAGAGAGAGATCAAAGTAGTTCTGATGATTGAATAATATTTTTACTTAAATTCGAAGAACAAGTTAGGCTAGAATTCACGAAAAACTGATAGTTGTTAATTTCACAACTATCATCAAATATGATAAGCGTATGAAATACATATGATTAACATGGGAAACTGAACCTACATACAAAATCTATGTAATCTTTCAAGCGATTAAGCTACAAATTGAACTATTGGATTAAGCCATTCAAAGCTGAGAAGTTAATTCATTTGAATATACAACAATGATAGTCCAAATTACAGCTTGTCCGTATGTGTTAACGAATTGCAAGATTAACAAAATTAGAAGCCATTGAATCTCTTCCACTCTCCACAACCAAATTGAACAAATTTCAACACCTAACGCTACACTGAAAAACCACTCATCTTCATACCAATGATCGATCCTTCGATACTGTACATCTTCAAACATAACCTAAAACGAAGCTTCATGGCCGGTGCTGCCGTTATTCCAAGCACTTCTGTTGAGGACTCCCCCATGTTCACTCATGCTTCCCTGTAATCTATAAAATGCTCGATTACTCCTTACCGTCCTCAAGGGGCCCGATCTGTTTCCATGTCTCAATGGCAACGACATCCCACCCTCAACCAAACCCGAAGCTGAAAACTGTCTGTTTTCCAGATCATCGAGTGGACCAGAACTGTACTCCATAGTTATGAAAGAAGAAGCTTGCCCACATGTCAACCGGGGAGTGAGACCCCCTGCATTCCACCAGCTACTATCGGATGGGGCAAAGTCAGCTTTGAAATCTGAATCGCGGGTTGATGATCCCTTCAGACTAAAAGCATCAGCACATGTCTCACCTGTATCATTGTAGATGAGCTTGAGTGCCTGAACTACTTCACCCATGAATGGCCTGTGAGTCACCTCTGGGTGAACACACATTGAAGCAATAGCAGCAACCTTTGCCATGTCATCAAAATCATAGCTTCCAGCCAACGATGGATCAACTAGCTGCTCCAAACCTTCTCGATTAGTCAGTAGAGGTCGTGCCCAGGTTACAAGGTTTTCTTGTCCAGGAGGCTGTGACATGTCAACTGGTTTCCTACCTGAGAGAAGCTCCAGTAGGACAACCCCATAACTGTAGACATCACTTTTGACAAGCAGATGCCCAGTCATTGCATATTCAGGAGCAACATATCTGGTGGAGTAATAATACATATTAGGCATATGAAGAAATCAGATAGCAACAGTAGTATTAGATTTACATTATAAAAATACATCACAAGAGGGAGAGAGAGAAACAGAAAAAGAAAGAGAGAAAGAGAGGGGAAAGCATAAAAAGAAACAATACACTATTGCAAACTAAGGATCTCTTTTTAATAATTTCCCCTTTTTTGTGATCAACAGGAGGAAATGAAAGGGAAGATTGATAGGATTTCATGATTTATACATTAAAATATGTCTCAAACGAGCTTAAGTTTATCCAGCTTAATTTTATGTTAATGAGTCATATTGATGAATAACATACAAGTATCATAAAACTATTTTTTCCGGAATGAACATACCCGAAAGTTCCCATGACCCGGGTAGATATATGATGGCTTCCTTCCGTGGCTTCCCGTGCCAAACCAAAATCAGAAACCTTTGGGGTATAGTCATCCTCTAGTAAAACATTACTAGCTTTAAAGTCTCTATGAATAACACGTGGATTAGAATCTTCATGAAGGTATGCTAGTCCTCTTGCAGCACCAAGAGCAATTTTCAGACGTGCATCCCAGTCAAGAGGCCCCAAGCTTCTGTCTGGACCTAAAATATCAACAACCAAATTTCAGCCTACAAAAGTCATGCAAATTTTCCTGTGTCGCTGAGATCGAAAGACTAAAAGGTATGGGCTGTACTTATAAAGTCAAAGAAAATGAAAGGTGTACCATGTAAGTGGGACTCAACACTGCCATTTGGAATTAGCTCGTAGACCAAGCAGTGTGTACGCTGTTCAATGCATATGCCGATTAATTTCACCAAGTTACGGTGATGCAACCGACTTAGCATCTCAATTTCAGCAATAAATTCACGGTCGCCATTCTGATTGCCCCTTATTAGTAATTTCACAGCAACTTCAGTTCCATCTTGCAGGAGCCCGTGATAAACACGTCCAAATCCTCCTTCACCAAGCACCTTCTTTAGGCTGAATTTTTCTGTGGCTTTCTCAAGCTCTACCAGGGAAAATGTTTTAACGGAAAGAACAGAAGCAGGCATGGCAGACACCAGAGAAGCTGAAGTTGAGCTGGCTGGACTACTTGACAGCATAGACCCCATTCCTGTTCCATAATATTTGAAAATTAGCTAAGTTACAGAAGAAGAAAGTAACCACTTGCACACTTTGACATGCTTTGACAAATATACAATCATCGATCTCTAGTTACATGAGATCTAACTGGAGAACCTATCAGGGTATTTAAACAGAAGAAACTTTTCAACAGAAAATATTAAATTTCAGGTTCCAGCCTTAGAGCCGAGCAGAAAATATACTCACACAAAACAAGATTAATTCCTCCTGGACTTGAAAATGTGGTTCAATTACATACTTGAAATAACTCCATAAGCATATGAGCAGAAGACCAGAAGGTCTTCGATCTATAGTTGTCAGTTTATGTGGTCAAGCACCCAAACATACTCTTTTATGTTCAAAACATTTAGGAGCTCACTCCATATGACATCCAAAACATGTATAATAAATCTTGACAATTTGGATATATGAAACCACGCATAAAGCATGAGAACTTGAGAACATACCAGATCTTTTATTCATTGATGGTGTGAAAGCTGGACCAACAGCATTGGATGGTCTGCGAGAATTCCTGCATTTCAGTAGGATAGCAACTGCAGCACAACAAACCACCAAGAGCACAAAAGCTGATAAAGAAATGACAATGATTATTCGAGGATTCATTTTCTGATGTTTGCCACCAAAATCTGCAGTAATAGGGTACTGATGGTCCCCAATACTTCCAGTTGGACCTTCACCAAAATTAATGCCAGAAGGGGGAGAAGAAGGGAGCCCTGCATGAAGTGTACTTAGCATTTAGAATACAAAACTGGTAACTGGTAATGGCATGATCTTATTGATGTAAAGATTCTTTGTTACCTGGATAAGCAATGTGCATTACATCATAGTCACCAAAAAGTGTCATATTTAGAGGCACTTTCTTGTGCAAAATCCTTTGGTAAGTCAGGATGGCAGTTGTATTATCAAACTTCTCCCCCAGAGGAACTAGATTAATATCAACCACTGTCTTTTCCTGATTTTGACTATCAGCACTAGCACCAATTATTGTTACTTGACTTTGTTTAAGATAGGTGCCTGCTGCAAACTCAATCTCTAACTCAGTGACCTCTGGAAAAATAGCATAAAGCGATACCCCTAGGAGAAGTCTGACTTTCATAGGAAATACACACATACAGGGTGAACCAAATGGGGCTGAAGTAAGTGGCTCTGTGCAAGTCTGACCACAACCTGCCACATTCATCCATCAAAATGCCTCCCGGAATAACTATCACAAGTAATAAGGTGGCAAGCAAAAGTGATAGACGTGTTATGCAAGACAAGTGCTAGAGAACATGAATACTGCATTGGCACGGAGCCTACTTAAAATAACTCATAATCATAAGTTTCTATAAATTTATGAAGACTAACAAAAGTCAAGTTGACACTAAGCAGGCAATGCCTTTAGATCCCGATTCAAGTAAAGGAAGAACAAAGATAAAAAAAAAAAGGTTCACACTGATTCTGGGAAGTGTAACATCAATATCAAGACCAGTAAAACTGTTGCTGAACTCTGTCCCCTTAGGTCCATGTTCTTATCAAGAATCTAGATACTTTACATAATCATGTCTAATTTCAAAATGGGCTAAGTGTGAATTCAAGTAGATGAATTCTTTTCAAAAACAAATTTATCATAAAAGCTGGTTGCATAGAATAAAAAAATTTGTCTAGTCTCCAGAAGCATAGCAGATCCTCAGTTGAATAAGTATTAATTTGCTTCTTGTAGCATTACACTCGTGAAGCAGCAATAAAGCAAAAGGATTGGCATGTAACAACACTGCAAGGGAGCAAAAGAATATCCTAAAGCATGTAGGCTAAACAGTGCCATGTAGTTTTACTGCAATAAGTGCCATGTGGTCGATGGAATTATCTTCCTCTACATAACCTAAAGTTTCATTAAAGACTAGCATCATTAAATAGGTCTAATGTATCACTAAGTATTTGCATGATACAACATTATCAGCCACTGTAGTATGTCAAGCTTATTTCCTATTCCTAGAACACAAATTGTATCATTATTTCTCTTTCATTAAACAATCATGTCTGTAATGTGAGAGACAGAGAGCAGGAAAGGGATCTCAATAAGATGATTCACCTGAAGTGGCAGAAGGGGAGGGAGAAACTGCAGGACCTCTGGCTTTATGCCGATAGTGCCTATGCCTACCCATGGTCCTACCAGTAGTAGGCCTACTAGCAATCGAACCTAACATGAAGTGGCATCAGTAGGGAAAAATAAACTATTTTCCTATCAAAGATTAATAAATAAGCATCGCAATACCTTGTGATACTGGAGATGGAGCCGGTGCAGCTGATAAGTTCTTAAAATGGTGCCTTCGGGCTCTAAGAAATGAACTAAGTGATGCACTCATTGATTCTAAGCTCACTGCAACAAGTAAAACATCATTTTCTACATTAATAACATTCCATATGTTTAGAAAGGGTTGATACATGATAGAAAGAATCTTAGATAGTTCATTCATATGCCAACTAGCATGTTGTTTATTTATAAATTTCGGAACAATATTTTACATATCAATGAAATGGCAAAACTTATTATATAAGAGGGACAGATTATAAGGAGAAAATGGAACCAAACATGGAATTAGCCAATTCTAGTTGTTATTACTTATTACCATGTTCACTAGAACTCTTCCTTGCAGATGACGGCAGGGGTTGCTGTGATGGAGATAGGTAGATGGATTCTAAAGGAGTACCTGACAAGGAAGGAAAAGATTCTCTATCAACAATAATATTGATGCATCATAACTTAAGGAAATAGAGGTTATACACCACAAAATGAGGCAGGAAATATATTCACACTCCTTTAGGCACTTGGCAAAGCATGTAAGCTAAGTAATGAAGTACTATCAAAGAAAATTAAGCAACGAAAGGGGCAAAATTACCGAAATTAGTAGGAAGCAGAGTGAGCAGAGGAAGCAGAAAAAGGAGCATCTTCTCTCTCCAGAACGCAATTCACATACATTTTTCTCAAACAACCAAGCCGCCGCCAAACACTCGCTGTAGCAGCCAAGGGTTCCGTTGAAGCTCCTTCCGCCGACAAATACTCTTACTCACTTGGCGCCGGCGGCGTAGAGTTTGCATATCGATTTTCGCACACCAAACTAACAAACAACACAAGAATACTAAACCCTAGCTCAAAAGCGGCAATGCGGGTAATTCCAGAGGCCAATTCATAGATCCATGAGCTGCGGCGGAGATCTAAAGCTAAACTTTCAGCAATGGGGAAAAATGGTGGGGAAAATGTAGAAAGCAGTAGAAGAAATGGATCTCCGGAAAGCAGTAGGAAAGTAAAGGGGATAAAAGCGATCTCGAAGGAGAGAACTTTGGTGTGTCAGTGGGTGTGTGTGTGTGAGAGAGAGAGAGAGAGGGAAAGGGGAGGGAAGAGTGAGAGTGGGGGTGGTAGAGAGGTTTTAATGACGGTGGAGCCACCAGCACCCTGTCCTGCTGTTATAAAAGTTACTAGTGTCTGCTGCACGAACAATTGGAGCGCGTGGGATTCGCGAACCAATGACAAGGCTTTGCCAAAGGAAGAATAACCAATTTTTGGGGCGATTTGTCTTTTTGTAGTTTTAGGATGGTTATTTTGTTCTTTTCTGGTTATTATTATTAGTAATATATTTTGTAATTCCATCTACAATATCATCCATCAACTATTTATTTTGCTTACATAATTAATTTATTATTTATGGACTCTATACCAATTTATATTTCATCCATTTACTAAAAGACAGCATCTGTAACCTTCATCTCTTAACTATCTATTCACCTAAATATTTATAGGTTTTATTTTTTAAATTTTAATTTATTTATTATTTATTATATTTATTACATATTCTAATTTAATTTAATTTCTACTTTAATAAAATAGGCAAATTTTATTAAAATATTCAAAATTACATAATCAAAAATAAAAATTACATAATTAAAAATCTTACGAACACATTATCGAATGGGGAAAAGTACATAATGAAAATGCTAATCAATCGTGAAGTCCCAAAAGTAATGTGAATGTGTATTTATTGCACATTCAGTCTTAAGAAGGAACAGTAAAACAACTATAAGATCATATGCATATGCTCCAAGAAATTAGAACCTTCATCCAAGACTCCTTTAATCCTGGGGCGAAGTAGGTTTGTTGGAAATCACATACTCCAAATTATACACTCGTGTATCCAACGAATTGAACTTTTATGTCAACTGAGAAGCAAGGGAAGTGCGACCCGTCGACAAATCATTAACCACAAACTATGCACGCTCCAGAAGCAGAGGCGAAACCTAGACCAAACCTACAAAACCTCGTTCGCATCATTTTATGAGATTTTTACATTTTTTAAAAAATTTGATAATTGTGTAGCTTGCTTTAGACTTGCAGGAGAAGACGACTGTATGAAACCTACTCGGCCGGAGTCAAACTCGTAGGAGAAGAAAATGTTTACTATATATATTTGAAGAGAGAAAGAGAGTGTGTGTGACATCTTAAAAATGGAGAAATACTCCACTTTATGTCCGATAAAAAACATTCTGCAAAAGGTGTTGTCAAATACAATGCATGTGTCAGCCAAGAAAAAGTGATTTTCTAAATGTACAATTATACCCTTCAATGGTTCAAGGTTATTTCAGGAACTAAATTTATGTCCATGTACCTCAAATGTGATTTTTTGAGTCTAGAGTGGTAATTTGTGATTCTTTTCGAGTTCAGTGACTGCAAATGTGCAACCTCCCATCTTTAGGGACTAAATTTGAAGTTTTCTCTTAAGATAAGTCCAAATCAGTTCGAGATCCATGAATAATAATGGAAAATGAGGAAAAAAAATTAGTGAAATGGAATGAGAATTGCATTTTGGGATGAGAATGAATGAAATGAGAACAAGTATTTATAGATTTAAAATTACTAAATTAAAAAATGAATATTGGCATGTGTGACCAACCAATCACAAAATTACAAACATTAAAATTAATTAAAAAACATTAAATATTGAATTTTATAAAAATTAATTAAAGGGTTGCGGTTATAGCAACCCTTGCAACGCGGCCACGAAATCCGCCCCGCTCCGGTCGCCTCTTCTTCGCTGCAAATGAGGCTGACACCACGGTCACCACTCTCCCCCTGCAATGCAGTCGCTCCCTTCTCGGCGGCCGCAAATTTGGCGTCGTTGTAGATGGCTTTAGGTTAGTAAAATTGGATTTGCAACCTGCAAGTGCATATAGTACTAATCTTACCTTAGAGGTGAAAGGAATAACATATATCGCGTGTCTCTTTTTCATATGCCTACAACAACAAAAAATGTATTTCTACATGTCAGAAAATTCAAATCAAGAAGATAAAATACTCATGGCAACATGATGTTCTCAGACCATATAACTCCAATTTTCTCAAGTGCATTAAAAAGAAGATCGAAGAAAATAGATCTCTATAATTAGAGATTTTTTATCTATCTCTCGTGCCCTTGCAACTTGATTTTTGCCAATTGTAATCTTCTCAAGTCAGCTTTCTGATACCAACAATTAACACCAGTGTTTTTCAAAAGATATAAGGGCATCCACAATGGGTGGCTCTTGGCTATCACTTAGCTATCTTTTAGATGAGCTTCACACTACTTTTTCCTTCATCTCTTACTTATCCCTTAACAGCCACAACTCTATTCATTATCTATCTATTTTCTTCTACTATCTATGGGTCTCATATCATATTGTTTTAATCTTTTCTAATTTCTTTATCTTTATTGTATATTCTGTTTAAATAGAATATACGATTTAATTAAAAATATATTTTTTAATAAAATTTAAAAAATACATAATTAAAATTCTAAAATACATAAATTCTTTATTTTTTATATAATTTGCAATTGTATATATTTATTATATATCCCAGTTAAACTGATATGCAAATACATTTGAAATATAAATTTCAGTAAAATAAAAAATACAATAAAAAGAAAAAAGATAAAAATAAAAATAAAAATAAAAATAATATATAAAAAGGGAAGAATAAAATTAAAACAAAATAATAAAAAAATGAAAAAATAACGAAAATATACGGATATAAACGGAAAAAAAATGCGCGAATGGTGGTTTTAGGTTTCAAACCTATCACTTTTAGCTTTTATAGCACCCCATTCCACTAAGCTAGGCATTTATTTTGTATTTAAATTAAACACATTTAAATATACAGAAAATGAAAAAAAATCGATTATTTTTTTAATGATTGGATAAGAAAGGGAAGGGAAAGATGAGTGGCAAGCTGGCTCGCTCTCCTTCCCACTCTCGTGTGCTGCTTGTCCTGCTCTTTAACCTGCAATAGTGATATAATTTAGAGGACAATAATCAATATAAAATACTCTCATTAGCACTTATTTTCTATCATTATAAATTATACATGGTAATTTTTATTAAAAATATTTTAAGTAATTTTTATATATTTCATACACAATATAAATATAAAAAAATTGATTATAGATAATATGTAATTGATAAATAATGTGAGAAGAAAAAATACTCTAAGTTGAGGTCAGTCATTAATAAAGTATAAATATTGTAGAATTAGGTTGGATTTCTGGTTATGTACGAAAAATTATGAAGGAGAAATGATATATTTATTAAAAGAATAAGTTAGATTGAATTGTTGATAAATATATTGTTAGAGTCATTATTGACTCTAGCTATGTTGGACAGAATGTTGATAACATTTATGTTGTCATCAACATTATGAAATCTGTGAGATCACGTTTGTAATAAGTAGAAGTTGGTTTAGTCATGGTCCAAATTAGTAAAATGTTTTTTCTTATTTTTCAGGAACATGATCTCAGCCAACACTCTGCATGGTGACCGACTCGTAGTTGAGAATGGATTGCAGCAGTTATTTGAGGAATTTGGATGTGAGAAGTGAAGCTTCTAGACCAAGGAATGTTCTGGAAGACGACTCTATCACGCGTACGATTTGGAAGCACATATTCATTTCACTAACATTCTCTACAATCTATCGTCATTTTCCTACTGCAAAGCACGACTTCTTCAAACTAAGTGTTGACGGTGGTAGTCTTAGGCAACTAACATGTAAAGACTACATGTTGTATTATCAGAAGGACAAGGGCTAGGATCGTAGATAAAAAAAGGCATCACTAGAGTGTAGCAGGTTGTTTTGATCGTATAAACTTTTGTTATTCAACTGGATTTTCTGTGTTGATTCAACATTTGAGTTGCAGATCGTATATATGTGTTTTAATATTAGCCAATCAATCTGTAAAGATTGATCACCAAGATATCTCAGTACTATATCTTGATATCTTGTAATGTTGACATAATGGATTTAACCATGAGGCACATGCACTATAAGCTTCAGAGGTTAGACAAGTTGTAAAGGAATGAAGGCTCTTTTCCACGTATAAAGGCGAAGGAGGCGGAATCCCATGCATAAAAGATCTAATAGCAGAAGATCATCGGCCTATCAAACCTTCCACACAGAGGGTTATATCTATATAACCGGTGAAAAAGTATCATGTGTGTTCTTTATTTTTCGCTGCATATTAGCTTGAATGCTCTTAACATTTCTATTAAATTCCTCTTAAATGTTACATAGAATACCTGTGGTAATTTTGGACACTAAATTCTTTCAATAATCTTACATATTCCCTCCATATGCACAATGATCTTCTATCGACAAGCCAATAATCTCATTTAATAGTCTTCAACTTGAAGACATTACTTGCTTTGTTCTAAGTTTCGAAAGATTTGCGTGAAGCGTAGCTAGTTCTTTTCATCTCATATAACTTGATAGACAATACTTTAAGTGCTTTGGCCTTGCTTTGCTGAAACAACAAAGAAGACAAGAAAATCATACTCAATTGACCAAGAGGCATGAAACAAATTTGGTTGAACGTAATGATCTTCATGAATTTAACATTCTCGATATATATCTAAAAATTTTATGAATTTTGAGCAGATAAAAGCTTATAGCCTTTAACGTCCGACTCCGCCACACCAAGTAGGGTAAGTCTTGATACAAGAGGAGAGCGCAGACCATGTTGGTTTGGTAGGAGAGAGACGACGATGAGTGATCGGGAAAGAGAGTCGTGCCATATCATTGTTGCAGCTTTGTGCGAAATTAGGGAGAAATCCCAAGTTCAAATATTATACCTCGTGCAGTTGCTCATATCAACGGCCTTTTTCTTCATCTTTATCGTTAGGCTAGGTTGTGAGATTTAATCAAAAGTAAATATCTCAAAAGTTCATATCCCAACATTTAGCCGTAACCTGGTTTATTCAATTTAACTGTACATATATTGAAATTAATTTGAACGTGGAAAATTTCATTTAGCAGTACATTGTGGTCTTGTGAAAATAACATTAATTATTTTGGAATTTGTACAATAATAATATTAATAAAATCACATTTAAATAAATTCGTGAATTTTAATAATAATGTATGAAAAATAGGCTAAAAATTAATTCATCGGCCGAAAATGTATTACCTTCTGGATTTGCCAATCGGCCAGGTAATTTGTCGGTCGATGAATGGTGAATTGGCGAATTCGTTTTTGAGCCATTTTCACATTATTATTTAATATTATGTCGAATTATATTTCACGCGAATTATACGGCACTACTAGTTTTAGTTTTACACATGTGTATGGTAATTAGTGATAAACTCAAAACGTTAAGGAATCATCATTTAATCAACAAATTTACATCCAAAACATTTTGTTCGAACTAGCTTGAGAAACTATTGCAAAATTGTACTTCCTCCCTCTCGAATCAGTATGCACTTTTTATCATTTTAATACGTTCACGAAAATATGTATATTCTATTCTTTTACACTATCACACCACGAATTCTTTATTTTTATCCCCAATTTTTAATTTATTCGTAATTTTATCATACATAACTCATCATTATTTAAATTTTTTTCACTCAACACATCCACCTAACAAAAATGGTAACCTAATCTCCACTCATATGACACTCACTTAACATTTACTAAAATTCGCGTCGGGACAAGAATATGCATACTATTTCGGAACGAAGGGAGTATAAAATACATGTAAGAGTATGACACTATAATATAAATAAATTCTAAGGCCCCGTTTGGTAGGGTAGACGAGATAGATAAGGTAATATGGGCTTTAAGATTAAAATTTACTGTTGACACAAGATAAGGATTTAATGTTATTGTTTGGTAGGTGAGATAAAAATCAAGAGATAAGTAAGTGTGGTGTTTGATAGATTAGTTTATATTATGGATAAGATGTAAAATGACCATTTTGCCCTTATCAAAATATAAATTTATTTATTTATTTGATGAATTA
>JAYDZE010552755.1:0-13378 GCA_034509125.1 Monilaria moniliformis | reverse complement strand
AAGTCTACACCTATTTATCTAAATAAAATTACAAGATATGGGAAGATATCCCTCAACATAAGGAAAGATATGAAATCACTTAACAAAGATTGCAAGATATGGAAAGATATCAAAGATCTTGTCGTACAAGGAACCATCGTGACCTGCTGTATCCTTTTGGCCCGAGCCCATGACGTGTTCCACTTCTTCCTCTTGGTCTAGGCCCATGTTGCTATCCACGGCAATGTTGGACTCACAGCCCACTTTCCCGTCGTCAATTCTCTGATCCACTTCATGCATAACAGGTTCTCATTCGAGCAATCTGGGAGCAGCATCACCAAGCGAGGTCATAAGCCATCAAAATGGGTCAGTTGGTGCTGCTGGGAGAAGTCCCATGATGCTGAACACATCAAGATATTCTTGTAGATGCCTACTGATCAAAATGGCTGAACCTGTTTCTCTTCCTAAGGTGAAATTGTCGGTTGTATGGAAGATGCAGGTACAGTTCCAACTTCCAAGGGCTGGATACAAATTGTAGGTACACGAGTTCATGTAAACTAGTATCCTGAAATGGCCACAGCTTGTTATATAATATTCGAGACATGTTGTAAAAAATGCATTTTTTATGAAATCCACTTGAAACGATTGGCTTTGTTGGTAGTGTGTACGCTATTTCAGCAACAAAATGAACTAGTTGTTGGAGTTTTGCAGCTGCTACGTATAATTTCTAGAAAATAAAGCGTTAAATTGAAGGGACAGCATAATTGATACAAAAATCAATAGTTTAAATATCGTGAATGCTTAAAAATCTCATACAATTTAAGCTTTCAGTAACATTTCTAGTTTGCAGTCGAATGGACTTAATATTACGTAATGTTGTTCAATGTTCACTAAAAAAATGATCTGAGTATCGACCATCTCCATCCAATATTAACAATATCTAATCCATCCACTTACCTCAAAAAAAAAAAAAAAAAGAAATCTAATCTATCCACACACACACATATATATATAAGCATTTTTTTTATTAAAAATAAATTCTCTCCAAAATTTTATTTTTAAATTTGGCAATATATATATCATATAGTAATTAAACTTATTACAAAATTAATTAATTATATAGATATAAGTGTTCATGAATCAATATATATACATACTATAGACATAATTTGGTTAATGTGTATACTAATATAGTACTAATGATTGGAATTTTTTATCTAAACTTTTACTCAATATAATAATTGAGTTCAATTGTAGTTTTAATTTTAAATACTTATTCTTTAATATTTAATTTTTCAAATATTCAAGTTTGATTAAAAGTGAATGCGCCTAAGATAATTAGGTATTTTTGAACATATTAAGTATGCATTTTGTTTAACAAACTATATTCCTATATATATGATTTTGTGCATATATAAAAAAATTGTGAAATTCTTTGCCATCGATATTTGTTATTGTTATTTCTAATAGGTTATAATAATAATAATAATAATAATAATAATAATAATAATAATAATATTATTATTATTATTATTATTATTATTATTTATTATTATTATTATTACAACATGTACATAGTCAAAAAAAAAAGTTGCATTGCATACTAAAATAATTTAATTATTAATTAATTGAGAATAAATTATATAATGATTATATTTTTTAATGTGATAATAAACAAATAAGATTAAAAAAAAGCGTGTAATAAAAAATAACAAACACTTGCATATAATTTAGTTACACGTGCAACCTAAATTTTATTCGAATTGAGGCGTGAGCATTTTTTAAGGTACACAAGTATTTCAAATATTTACTTTAATTATATAATAAAACATTCAACCACTTATAATACTCTATTTGTCACAAAGTAGTATGTCATTTGCTTTTAGCACGAATTTTAATAATATTAAATAGATTGTCTTTATATAATAAAAATACCTCATTAAATTATGTATTAAACATATATATATTTATATAATTAATTTTTATATATAATATAAATTTACTTAAAAAATATAATATTACTATTATTTGATATAAATAATAGGATTGAATTAGGGTGTGAGAATGAGAAAAATATTTTTTTAATTAAAAGATTGGATTGAATTAGGGTGTTGATAAATGATAAGTGGTCTATTGTAAAACCAAAATAAAAGAACAATATATATTGTAATGGATCAGAGCCCAAAATCTAACAGAGAGAGAGAGTTTGAGAGAGAGCGAAATCAAAATCAGATGATAACTCTTCCACAGCTTGGGCTACTCCCTCAACTACCTTCTCCCGAGAACCCTAATTTCGATCACTCAAACTCCATCTATATCAACCGCGCCCATTCTCAATCTCTCTCATTCAAACTCCCCAACAATAAAAGGGCTAGGTTGCAGCCCCTTCGTTGTAATGGCTCGAATAAGGACACAGCCAAAACCACGCCCTTGAACACTAAAGGAAGCAGCGGAGGTGGAGGCGGCGGCGGCGGCGATGGTGGCGGTGATGGAGATGGTGGCGAGACAGGAGAGAGTGGTGGCCTTTTGCCAGAATGGTTGAATTTCAGTTCAGACGACGCCAAAACGGTTATTGCGGCGTTCGCCATATCGCTGGCCTTCAGATCGTTTGTGGCTGAGCCTAGATATATTCCTTCTCTGTCTATGTATCCTACATTTGATGTTGGAGATAGACTTGTAGCTGAAAAGGTAAAATTTGTTTGCAAGTTTGGTTTAATTAAAACATTAGTTTTGTTCGTTTTTACTACTGAAGTCCTTTTCTTGAATATTTTAGTTTTCTACTCAACAAAATGTCGGCTGGACTTAGCTACAGCTTGAAATTTATATCTGCTGTGTATCTTTCTTTATGTTAAAAGAGCATTTTCCCATTACTGTGAATCTTCATGATTTTCCAAAAGTTGGTTCTTATAGGTTACAGTTTGTGGTTAAAATAATGTTTATCCATAGGCTAGTCCTAATGCTGTATAATCAAAGATCACGAAAATGGTAGCAAGTTTGTAGTCTGGGGTTATCACTTTTGTTTCAATATTGATTAAAAATTCAGATGAAAATTCAAATATAGTAGTTTTTGTATTCTAGAGATGAAAGAAAGTTCTTTTCAGTCTTCTCCATTGCTGTTCTTTAGTTTCTGCATCATGTTCCTGCCTTCTTAACTTGCGTCATATACTTGATTCATCCCTCTAGGATGTACTACCATGAAATCTGCCTATCAGGACAACGTTTTGACATCCCTTATACTAGGAGTAGTGCACATCATCAGTCGTGTATTAATGAGGCCCTCTGTGTTTACGTTCTCTGATCGACATACTTCCTCAACTCTTTGTTTGTATTCCACTGCAAAGCCCCCTTTTCTATGACTATGTAGTTGTTCTCCATTTGCAGGTCTCGTATTATTTTCGGAAGCCCTGTCCAAATGATGTTGTAATTTTTAAAAGCCCACCCGTGCTGCAAGAAGTTGGCTATACAGATGATGATGTTTTTATCAAGAGGATAGTTGCAAAAGAAGGGGATACTGTAGAGGTGAGACTTCAAAAATATTCTCTTTTTTGGTAAGGAAGGATTTAAGTACGGGTTGCTGGAATGCGTAATATAGTAAAAGTATCTGCTAAATTAGTAGTGCATTGTAGAAATTCCTGGATTGATTTGCTCTGAGATTACCATTGTTGTAATTCTGCTCTCTATGATTTTCTTACAGGTGGCAGTCCTAAATTTGAGAATCTATATAGACTGGTGTTATAAAAGCACTGATATGGTTAACTTGCTCTGCTCCCATAGAATCTTAATACACCAAATATATAAGGCATAATCTTGTGGTGGTTTTATTCTATAAATACTTTAGGAATCATCGGCAGAGAACAGACAGAATCTCCATTTGCTATCAGTTTCCAGATGTTAGTTTGTTGCTACATTTCTAAAGAGCATCATTATTTCATGAAATCAGAATGTCTTTGCTTAATATTCTTATTTTGTTGCTGCAAACTCAATGAGTTGACAATTGGTGATGATATGTTTCTCTTGGCATCCATTGTATTTCTGATTCCATCCAGGCATGTTTTTCACGTTTTCTTTTCTTATGCAGGTTCATGATGGAAAATTGATCATTAATGGGGTTGTACGAAATGAAGACTATATTCTTGAAGCACCAAAATATGAAATGACACAAACTGTATGTTTGGTTTCACTTATTTAGCTATGACATGCAGAGTTTATTCCGAAGTGTACTGGCCTAATATAAGCATATTTCCTTGCAGCGTGTACCGGACAACTCTGTTTTTGTTATGGGTGATAATCGCAATAATAGTTATGACTCACATGTCTGGTAATAGTTTCTTGTGTTCTAGCACTGAGATAGAGATATTTACGGACTTCAGGTTTTCTTATGAATGACTGTTTTCTCAGGGGCCCCCTTCCTTCAAAGAATATAATAGGAAGATCCATATTCCGCTACTGGCCCCCGACTAGAGCTGGTGGCACAATTTCTCCGGAGGGCTGTGCCGTTGAGAGGAAGGATACTACTGTAGCTAGTCAATGATACCAAAAAGATGCACTTATAATGTTTTTTTCTTGCATTATCAAAATATGCTTCAACAAGGCGAAGAAGGAGATATTGGTGAAGCACATTACTGCCTCGAAAGAGACCTCCATTCATTCTCTTAAGTGTAATTTTGTATATCTATGATCTAATATCCACAAAGGGCATGGAAAGTCATGAAAAATTCTAGCTTAGTTAATCCATATCGTAAAT
This sequence comes from Monilaria moniliformis, assembly GCA_034509125.1. Taxonomy (NCBI): domain Eukaryota; kingdom Viridiplantae; phylum Streptophyta; class Magnoliopsida; order Caryophyllales; family Aizoaceae; genus Monilaria; species Monilaria moniliformis. Next base: position 8,655 of record JAYDZE010552755.1, on the reverse strand, counting down.
TGTATCTCCCATTGCCATTTATAAGTATGCATGCAATTTGCTTAAAAATTGATAACATGGCCTCAATGAAGTAGGAAGTTTGGTGAATGTTTGGGATTGGGTGTCACTTCAGAGTCTAATCCAAAAAGGAAGATTATGGGGACCAATATGTGGTAACGACGAATAATGAAGGTGGGAAAGTATTAGTTTATGGCAAGGGAAAATATAGGTATCACTAATGTGTTATTCAAGCTTTTTTCTTAATTTGAGGTCTAACTTGGCATTTTGTGGGATTTAATTTCATATTTTCTGCAATACTAATGATTTCTAAGCGGCTAAGCCTACATTAGTTATCTCTTCTACGTGGAATTTAATATTTATAATATATCATTTTTAGGTTAATTTTTATAATTTATCCTAATTATATGATTGTATAATTTTTCTTAATCTTATGATTGCATAAATTACCTTAATTAGATTAATAATAATTAATATTGTTAAAATTACCTTAAATTATTGCTTTCATTAATTAATATATCCAAAATATAAAATTTGAGAAAAAAAGTTGAATCACTTAACACTTGAAAATATATATTACAAATCGAAAATTGAGAGTATAAGTATATAAATTCTGAATGGGTTCAAATAGTCGAAGTTTGTTATTAGTGGTACTATCATATGAGTTTGAGACGAGAGTGTGTAGTAAATTAATTTTTAATTGTGTTTGGCCAGGACCAATAAATATATAAATTCTAAACGAATTTCATAAATAATATGTTATTCAAACTTATATTTTTAGTTTAATTTTGTTATTCATACAAGTTACTAATGTTTGCTATACACATTTTTAGTATTTTGTTAAGACTGATAACCAATTATTGTTAGATCAATTTTAATTTATTTGATAATATATATTTTATAAATTTAAATATATTTGAGAAATTAATGAGTATTATACATGGGTTTAGAAATGAGAACATGTAGCAAAATCTCTTTTAATAGAGTTTGAGATGTATACAAGTGGATATCATTATAAGAGTTTGAGACGAATTAGAATAATAAATCACTTTTTATATATAGAATTGTGAGAATTCTTTATTCATCTAAAATCTTCTATAAAAATACACATAATATGTATTTTTAAATAATATTTCAATTTTAATTTTTTTGTCATAACCAATTGGAAAACTATTATAAGATAATAGATAATAAATACAATAATATTAACTAAAAAAGTTATGTGAATTTTTGACGTACTACCTACTAGTTTACAATATAAATAATCATGTATTTTTGGCAGTGAATTATTTATTACCTGTCCAGATGGAATTGTGCATCATGCTTTTGGAGTGTTGCAGCCAGGAGAGAACTTACCTCCGCTACTATGGAGTATGGACTTCTTGGGCAGAGGTTTTGTATGATAAACAGAATCCATGAGGAGAACTTTGACAAGTGTTTTGTCCAGCAGTATTCCATGATTCACCGGCCGGAGACCAATAAACTGCGTAATGAGCAAATGCCTTGGCCTGTTTTGGCCTACATACGGTTGACCTAAGAGGATACTACTTCTTCTTCTCGTATCTTTATCAAGATTCTCTTCCAGGTACTAAATCTACCCAGATTTTCTTCAGTATTCTCAGTTTGCTGCCCTTTAACTTCTAGAAAGCCTTACCTTGTACGTGGTTACTCATTTCATGCTCTCATCGTCATAAATTCCTGTGCTGTAATCACATCGCAGCAGTTTAGACTGGGTTTATTAATTTTACTACACATTTCACTGATATACTGTGTTTCTAGTTCACATGTAGTCTGACATTTAGTAAGAAATTGTACTCAAACAAATATGTTTCCTTTCATTACCCATCAGTATGATTTTTGCTTATATTGTCTAGCTTGCTTCTCAAGATGATAAACCTAGTTTTTTTTTTTTTTTTTTTTGGCAGGAATTGTCGGAACACCTTGGAATTCGCTTGCTTAATGAACGTTTGAGTGACCCTAACATGCAAGGCTCATTCGAGTCAATATTTCCCAAAGACAATCCAATACAGTAGGTTTACTATTAACTTCTTCACTTGCATTGGGCTTGGTGGGGATCACAGAAAAGCTGCGGGAGTATCTCAAGAACATGCCTCGGCTCATCATGCAAAGTGACGGGGATAAGATGAGGAAGAAGAGGAGAAGTAACTAAGAGCCTGTTTGATAGCCTAGATAAGATAAAATGAGGAAGAAGAGGAGAAAAAATTAAGGGTCTGTTTGTTTGATAGCCTAGATAAAATTAGTTAATACTAGATTAAAAAAAGATATGTTATCTTGATTAGGTAAGATTAGATATCCTATTTAAGTGTTTGGTAAATTAGATAAAATAAATCAGATATCATAGCTCAGTTTGTTTAAACTCATAATTAAAAATCATGAGGACAAATTTATAATTAATAAAAATTTAAAATTCTAAATATATCCTTGTTGACCTAAACACCATTTGGACTCCAACTTTGTCCGCATCACACAACTTAATGAGCAATCAGTTTATTTATACATTTGTGGTTATCTCATTGCATCTCTGTTTTTTGGATATAAGGAGCCTGCAATTTTGATAACTATTATATCTATGAATAAGTTCAAAATTTGCTAGGATTATTAGCATATGTATACTTCTTCTCCTTGCATTCAATTTCTTTTACTCAAAAGTTAACTCCAACTATTCACTTTGTGGGTATTGGTTAGTCTTTTGGAAGTTGAGTTGGATTTATGCCAAACAACCTTTTAGGGATTACTAAAATTTCATTAATTTTTTTGGAGGTGAGCAAAATATCTGTAATCTGAATAATTAAACTGGACCAAACATAAATATTGAATTCGGTTCGGAATTCTCGAATTTTCGGATCGGATTTCTTTTTCTTCAAATTTCGGATTTTTGGTTTGGTTTGGAATGTTTTTTTTTTAACCGAAAAAATCCGAAAATCCGAATTATATTTGATATGTATAAAATTTTATTTAAATAAAATATATTATTCATATATTAATTTATTTGAATATTTCTAACCTAATATATACAATAATTAAGAAATTTCATTTTGGATTTTCGGAATTTTTCGGATATATCAGATTTTTCGGTTCGGATTTAGTTATAAAAAATTCAGATTTTCGGATATTTCAGATAGGTACAGATTTATATTCTCTCAAAATTCGGATTTTCGGATCGATTCGAAATAAGCAAAAATCCGATCCAAATCCAAATTCTCACCCTTACTAAGCGCAATGCAATCCCCGTACAAATTGAATATTTTCTACATATGGCATTATCTACAAATGCTCTATGTTACATCTTATCCAAGTGAGGTGAAGCACAAAATTAAGAAAATTCCAATTTGACATTGAGTGCTGCGACCAATACACTACTTTTCCACAATTCCACTGCAAAATGCTTCCACGAGTACGCCTAATGGAAATTTTCCTTTGGAATGCTGCTGCCAATAGCTAAATCCTCAATGTCATGCAAGTATGCAACTCCTTCGATCGTATGATACAATCATTTTCCCAAGCTCTGTGACCATAAAGATGCATTCTTCAAGTAATGTTTCAAACTAGTAATGTTCAAGACTACAAATCTATAAAGTTTTTCCTGACAGAAGGAACATACTGCTCAAGCCTCAAGCTATATATATAGCAACACTATTTTGTGTGAAACATGAGTGTATATGTATAGTAATCACAAAATGAATATCTAAATGCTTAAAACCAAAACATGCTTATATTAATGATGCCAAAATAGTGTCATATGATCTCTTGCCTCAAGATGGTGTCAGACAATTGCTTTGATATCACCGGAGCCGCATCTGCAGGTCTGCCGGCGTGAACTAGTGGAGAACAAATAGGAGACATGTGGAACTCAACTTTCATATTTGTATATGTTCACATGTTGCTGTCTCTATTTGCTCCTTCGATTCTTCTCTTCAGTTTGATTGTCGAACGATCTTTGAGCAGCCTTTGAGATTTGTTGGAGAAATATGCCTCATCGATCTTTTTGGACTTGATCTTCGAGCTTTATAATGTTGGATTTCCCCTTATTTCTTTCTGGATCGAACGCCGGGCTTGACATTGAGCTTTGAGTCTTATCACGTTAATACAAAGGGCCATTGCCTTGTTTCTGGATCAAACGTTGGGTTTGACTTGAGCTTTATCACATTAGAACTAAGGGCTTTCACCTTGTTTTGGATCGAACGTTGCTTTGAGACACTTCTCACAATTTCCATGAAAAACACATTGGATATCATCGGGACATCTTAAATATTGGAGAGAATTTTGTAGTAAAGAACTTTTCCTTTATGATTTTATGTGTTTAAAATTGATATGGATACTTCTATTTATAGGTATAGGAAGAGTTAGGCTTTGGGCCTAAGCCTGCATGATTTTGGGCCTAGGGCTGAAGTGATATGATTTGATTGGTTCTTAAATATTACGTGTAAATAAGAAGACACATGGCCATTTGCCAACTATCATTGACATAGCACCAATAAGAAGACAGTAACAACATGCGAATCTGACAACAAATACAATGTTAAAAAGCTACAGATCGACATGAGAGAGTCTAGCATTTTATTTATTCTTCACTCTTGTTGAAAAAAAAATCTACAGTAAGATACTATGAGTGATGATTTTTTTTTATTATAGTAATCTTACCCAAATAAATAAGGAGTCTAGACCTAAGAATATAGTTGCAAGAATCAATAGTGTAGAAAACTAGAAAGTGTTCTTAATACTATATTCAAGTGGATCACTAATTGACTGAGATTCTCATTTTTTACAAACTTTCATTTATATTATTGTATATTCAAGCTATAAAATTATCAAAATTCGAACTATTTTTTAAAATTAATTCAATTTTATAATAGAAAGAATACCACGGAACCACCCAAAAAAAACATGGTTAATTTATTATTACTAGTTCTCATATTAATTTTGAATTTTTGTTGAATTGTAAAGAAGCTCTCCACCCGATCCGAGCCCGGTCTCATTCGGATCCAGACCCGTATCCAGCAAAGAGCACACCCATTTTGGCAGCTGCTACAAATTACATTCTCCTTGAGCAATACCCTCTCCACCACTACCGCCAAACAAGAAATCTCCAACACACTAATTTTGATCGGCGGCTCGCCGGAATCATCATTTTATCGGTAACTCTCTGTCGCCTGATTTTCTCTCATCTCGGTTTGTTACGACCTTGTCTCTTTACATGTATCTGTGTCGCTGATTATTATTTATTTATTTATTTGTTTGTTTATTTTTGTTTCCGCTTTATTGTAGGGCTAAAGTTTCTTGTTAATTTGATTGATTGGGGAATTTCTTGTGATGGGCTGTACCGTTAGAGAGAAACACATCCGTACTAATCGGAGGACCCGATCGGTGAAGGCCGAATCGGATCATTCGAGCACCATTAACACAAATAATAATGTTGATAAATCTGGGAATTTGAAAGCGGGGATTAAACCTAAAAATTACCACATGGCTCTGAATGCTTTGAAACAGAGCCCAATGTTGATGCCGATTGCAAATGCGAGTTCTGTGTTCGAGGATAACGGGTGGGGGTACTGCACAGAGGAACAGTTAGAGGAGATACTGCTGAAGAATTTGGAGTTTTTGTATAGTGAGGCGATAAATAAGCTTGTTGCATTGGGTTATGATGAGGAGGTGGCACTGAAAGCGATCTTAAGGAACGGGCATTGTTATGGTGGGATGGATGTTTTGACTAACATTTTGCATAATTCTTTGGCTTATCTGAATAGTGGCGGCAGTAATGGTGAGGAGCCTGAGCCTTCGTTTGCGGACTTGAGGCAGCTGGAGGAGTATTCTCTTGCAGGAATGGTTTGTTTGTTGCAACAATTGAAGCCCCATCTGACCAAGGGTGATGCTATGTGGTGTTTGCTGATGAGTGATCTCCATGTTGGCCGTGCAAGTGTAATGGAAATTCCAGTTCTGCCATCCCCTAGTGGAAGTGGGAGCAGTAGTAATAATAGTACCAGTGGGAGTGGGAGTGGGGTAGAGGGTGTCTCCGCAAGTGATGGTGGGAGCCAAGAGGGAGTTGTTAGTAATGGCGGACCTGTTGGCGTAGCACCTGCACTGTGTAGGTTTCATGGTGGCTGGGGATTTGGGAATGGTGGAACATCCGAGTTCCCAATGCACGGAATGAATGGATTTTTGTCGTATGCATCGGAAATGGCTTTGCAGAGAGAGATTGAGTGTCCAGAGAGATTTAACCTCAGTCCATCAATGAAGAACCTATTGAAAAGGAACGTTGCCATGTTTGCTGCAGGATTTAGGGCAAATTCGAAGCAGTTTCACAGCCAATCACAGGCCTGCCCCAGTTCTTTATCTGGTGGGAATTCATCTCGTGGGTGTGGTACGACAGCTGCAGTTCCAGTTGGGAACAGTGACGAATCCCAGTATGCAAAGAATCAAGATGTAGTTAACTCAGTGATGAGTAAGTTTCGGGACTTGAATCTTGATGAGAATACTGAGCAAGTATCATTGGATCAAAAAGATGAAATGATCCTTAGTTTGATCCATCAGATAAAGGACTTAGAGAAACAGGTGAAGGAACGTAAAGAGTGGGCTCACCAGAAGGCGATGCAAGCTGCAAGAAAGCTCAGTCATGATTTGACCGAACTGAAGATGTTGAGAATGGAGAGAGAGGAGACTCAGCGCCTGAGAAAGGGCAAGCAGACTCTTGAAGACACTACCCTGAAGAGGCTCACTGAGATGGAGAATGCTCTTAGGATGGCTAGTGGTCAAGTAGATCGTGCAAATGCTGCTGTTAGGAAACTTGAGACCGAAAATGCAGAAATTAGAGCAGAGATGGAAGCATCTAAATTAAGTGCATCTGAATCTGTCACAACCTGTTTGGAAGTAGCAAAGAGGGAGAAAAAGTGCCTTAAGAGGCTTCTGGCATGGGAGAAGCAGAAAACTAAGATGCAGGAAGATATTGCCGCAGAGAAACAGAAGATCTCAGAGTTACAACAGGAATTGGCTCAGGTTGAGGCAGCCACAAAGGAAGCTGAGGTATGCGTACTGAAAAGAGCTGTTTTTACAATCAATCTTTATCTGTAGGATATTGTTTCTTCATACAAATTACCTTAGTCTGTGATCCTTTTATATGACTGGTATAGTGGCATAACTATTGGGTTGGAATCATCTTGTTGTCTATGAGTGCTTGCAAGGCCTTCATGTACAAAGGCATTCCTTTGTTCTTTTTATTAGTGGTGTATCTTTTATTTTGGATATACTTATACAGGATTGCTGGCAAATTGTTCTAGCATTTAATTTCCTTCAGCATGATTGAACATGACAATAGATGATGGTTGAAGATGTCCGAATGTAATGATTTGATCATGCACCTATATCTATTAGTAACATATTAGCATGCAGATTTCCCCAGATGCATATTAGTAGCATATAAGCATGCATACATGTGACAATGTGTGCAGACATAATGTCATCCTGCTAATAGTATGTAACTGTAGTTTGGTATTTGATGCATTGGGAGAAGGACCATTGGTGCCTATATTGAGAGCATTTATGAGCCCTCAGGGTTATGCATCTTGCTTTTTAGGATCTTATAGTATGATCTAGTTAGAAATTAACATTGCGAGAATGCTATCGTAAAACTGACAACTTTTTCTTGGAGTTAAGTCTTCAATTCTCTTTTTCCGGAGCTACCGGTCTGGTGAAGATATAGGTTACTTGCTTATGTATTCTATGGTCTATACTCTATATAGCTATACAAAATATCAAGAAATCATTTCTTCTATGACTATCTTATGTTTGTTTTACTAGGGACTGCATTTAATGTCATAACCTGAAATCTATTAGTCATTTAACTTTTATATGATGAAAAACTAAATGTTTCTGCATGCCTCAGCTCTAATTATCTTACATTATATTGCATTTTATGCTAAATTCAAATCTTCTGCTCTATGTCGTGGTTATGCTATTCCACATTCATTACTTTTACCCCTACTGTTATCAGTTTGCCTGGAATTAGTCATGGACAAAAGTTTACATCTCATCTTTCCTGGCATATCTTTGATACTTTGGATTCATGTGTTTAGAGGGTAGAGGCCAGAAATCGTGTGACTGGGTATGATGATGTTTCATTGATTGTCAAGCTCTTTTAAATCATCATAGTCTTTCCTTCACCACTTAATCTCATGGATAAATGAGTAAACTTTGTTCCTTTCACATGCTTACTGTTTCTCTGGTATTTTTCCTTTCCTTGGGACAATTCTCAGCACTTAATTTCTTTACGTGAACTTTACCAAATACAACTGCATACATGTTTCTTTCTGCATCACCAGTGTAAGGTGAATTATCATCTATGTGGTAGCTAACTTGTTTAACGAAAGCCCTTTTCTCAATGAGTTGCTTTTTATTTTCTCTTACCTAGAGATGCTGTAGCTCATTACCCCATTTACAGTAAACTTGGGCTTACTAAAGTTAGTGGCAAATGATTATGTGTGTTTGAACTTCCATATGAAAGGCAAAGTGGAGGCAGGAGCAGAGGGCTAAAGAACTAGTCGTCACACAGCTGGAGGAGGAGCGACGCCTTAAAGAAGCTTCTGAGGCTAATAACAAAAGGAAGCTTGAGGCTCTGCGCCTAAAGATAGAGATAGATTTCCAGCG
>JAYDZE010552733.1:0-13379 GCA_034509125.1 Monilaria moniliformis | reverse complement strand
TATTATTATTATTATTATTATTATTATTATTATTATTATTATTATTATTATTATTATTATTATTATTATTATCCTGATCCAGCGCAGATTTGAAGAAATGTCCGACGAGCTTGGGGCGGACCCACCCGACCCCACTTATTATTATTTAAATATGATTTGCCATAAATTTGTGCATTTTGCATAGTGATATGAAATAATCGATGGAAGCAAGTATGCAATGTGAAACATACTATATATTTCGCCAAGATTATCGACTATATGATTTAACTAGAAAGATCAAGAATTAACATTTCATGTGTAATTTTGTTTGAGTGTTTAATAGAGATTGATGGAGTTGTGGCTGACACAACGAGCCCGCAAACAATCTTATACGTGTAAACATGTGACTGGCTAGTCCCCGAGTTAGGGCCCCCAATGAGACCGCAGACTATGATCAGACTATACACCACGTCACCATTTGGAAACCCGTGGAATTCCATGGAAGTTTCTGGTTCATCGCACCTCCTACATATACACCTTGGATCACTCTCAGCATCCGCTTGCTAGCTTTACTTCAGGTCAATCCTTTTGCTGCGATGGTGAAGAATTATCCGGCGGTGAGCAAGGAGTATGAGGCGGCGGTGGAGAAATGCAAGAAGAAACTGAGAGGTTTGATCGCCGAGAAGAACTGCGCTCCGATCATGCTGCGTTTGGCGTAATTCTTCTTCCTTGTGTTTTTAAAGCTATTTTGTGCTTGTTTAACTTAACGATCATGCATCTACTCCTTTAATCGATGTGCTAAACTTCTTTTTGAGCGTGATGTATATGCTTCGTCGCGTGGATGTTGCACCTAATTATGAACTATACATAATACGTACTTGTCTTATTGTAATTTTTTTGTCCTAATTTTCATCTTTAAAGTCTCGGATTAGCATGTCTTAAGATCAGAGTCTAGCATCGACAGTGAATCTTTGTGTTATCATAAACGATTTCTGAATTGCGGCTCTTCTCCGCTTCTAAAATCAGTGTTGTGTGTTGCTCGGGCCATTTCTCCTATAATTTTATTAGATCGCCTCTTCAACCTCACGTCAGTTGCACTTGTTTATAGATTGTCGAATTAATCACTTGTTACAGTAGTTTATGTATTGTTCATTTTAGCATCTCTGTATTCTTCAATCCAGATGGCACTCAGCTGGAACATATGATTGGAAAACAAAAACAGGAGGGCCATTTGGGACAATCAGGAACCATCAAGAGCTTGCTCATGAAGCTAACAACGGCCTTGACATTGCTGTTAGGCTGTTGGAACCAATCAAGGAACAATTCCCTACTCTCAGCTATGCTGACTTTTACCAGGTGTGGATTTATTCTTTGTCTCATGATTTTCCAGTAAAACGTTACTGTTTTCATCCATATATATCTCAAAAAAGACATTTTGCTCACTCAATGTAGCTAGCTGGTGTTGTTGCTGTTGAAGTAACCGGAGGGCCGGAGATTCCTTTCCATCCTGGAAGACCGGTGAGTCTAATGATTTAGACTAGCAGTTCTAGTTACAATTATTCTTCCTTCCGTGATATTGGCATGTCTAATGGTATTAGTTTGAACCTAAAACAATATTTTGGCTGGTAAAGTTTAATCATGTTGAACTATGTGCTTATAATTCTCTTTTTAAACAATTTTGTTTCTTACTTCACAACTTTTTATGGTCTCTTAGAGACACTTAGCAGCGTACGTTATGGTTCTATTTGCAATGCTTTCATACTGGTAGCGATCAAGTAAGATACATCATTGCTTTTTTCTTTTCTTTTTTTAATCACATTTTGACCTGATTGCATAACTAGTATCTCCTCTGTATGTATGATCAAGTCATTTAAGTTTAAGCTTGTAGTCTCATTCTCTCTCTTTGATGAACTGTTCCTCTAGACTTTTTACTGAACAAGTATTGATGATTTCAGGACAAAAATGAATCACCACCGGAAGGTCGCTTGCCTGATGCCACAAAAGGTAACGCTTGTTACCTTGTGTGATTTCTGAAACTTGTTGGTGGAATTGTTTTTCAAAAATATTCACCATTCTCTCAGGCACGGACCATTTGAGGGAAGTTTTCGGGCACATGGGATTGAATGATAAAGACATTGTCGCTCTATCGGGTGGACACACCCTGGTACTCTAGGAAACCAAACAATAAACTAAACTAGTCTTTGGGTGATCACACCTCTGAGTTCTGATTCTTGTTTTCAGGGTAGGTGCCACAAAGAGAGGTCAGGTTTTGAGGGACCGTGGACATCTAATCCCCTTATATTTGACAACTCTTACTTCAAGTAAGCTCTTTCAAATCAAACTCTTGATTCTTGAAATGTTTCCATCATTCTATTTCATTGATGGGAGCTGTACTGGCTTGTTGAATATAGGGAACTTGTGAGTGGGGAGAAAGAAGGCTTGATCCAGCTGCCATCAGACAAAGCTCTGCTACAGGATCCGGTCTTCCGCTCCTATGTCGAAAAATATGCTGCAGTAAGATGATCTGCTACATTGTAATGGTTTAGGTAATAAGGTTCCATTTATCATAATTTTCTGACTGTATTCACATTCGTACTAGGATGAGGATGCCTTCTTTCAAGACTATGCGGAAGCTCATTTAAAGCTCTCTGAGCTCGGGTAAGTTTTCACCCCATTTAAATAAGCTGGGGCGGGCGGAATGCGAAGTGGATCCGGATAGCGTTCATCAACCAACATTTGGAACGTCGTGAGAGTATTATAGACTTACACAGCCTAATCATCCATACGCAAATTGACTATATCTTACGATTAGTACTAAAGTTTTGGTTGGTTAAGGAGATCCAAAATGGTCCAAATCCAATATTTTCAAGTGACTTGCCACTGATGTAATGACACTTTTATTTGTTGAACTGCAGATTCGCGGATGCTGAGTAAACTATATGATGGAGCATGGCTGATCTCTGTGTGGCTTCTGGAATCGTCAGATTGTGCTTACTTTCTTGTTGGGGCTGTCGGTTTTTTTTAGTATTTTGTGACTTTCGTTAGTTGAGCCAATGCACGTGTTTGCTTGCTGTATGTATCTATAAACGCATCACATCAACAAATAGTTGAACATCAATAATTTGCTCGTCTGTTCCTAGTTCCTATTCTTGTAGGAGTTATCATATTTTAGTCCATAATTAGTGCCTCAATCCATATCTTATTTCATATATATTTGAGAATTTAGAACTACTGATAAATTTCTATTTAAATTTATTTTTCTACAATTACAAAGGGTTCCAAGTACTGGATGAAACACGAATTAGGAAACTAGTTGTGGATCCAAACTAATTTATCTTTAGTAAAGGGTCGTAGCTTCAAAATTTCCGTGGCTTGCGAAGTTTTCGTAGTTATTTTTGGTGTTCGAATTTTAATTAATTGCAAACATCTATAAACCTATTTACGATCAATCGTTTTTTTTCCCTTCAAGTTTTGCTCCATTGGTATATGATACCTAGTTAACTACTCATAATTTTCGAAAAACAGAAGCAGAATTTATACAACACAATATCAGTTTTTAATAGTTAATTAGTACTCAATTGTTGTGTCATTTATTTGAAACGGATGACGAGAGAAGCAAAAAAAAAATCTGAACAACAATACATCGTACGTGAAACGAAGTTTGCATCTGTTGTCGAAGCATTGAGTTCAACTACGTTAGACGTGTAATTTGTGTGTTCAATGCGTGTGACCTTTTTGATTTGACTCCTGGATGGAGTGAAAATGACTGTGATATTGTACAAAATTTTGAAGTTTAGCTCATCCCATTCACATCTTATATATTCTGGTACATTTGGAATCAATGAGTGACGGAGTGATAGAAAATTCTATTTAAAATATTTTTCTTGAATTATAATTTACACACACTTTCACAAACACACAGATCAAAGATTACTCGAATCTCGAGCTAATTGATTGAAAACTAAATATTTCACTACTTTTTATCCTCTAAAAGTAACTATTCTTAAAAAGTCAACGCCGGGTAAGCCAATTTCGAAAAAAGAAAACTACCAACTTAAATAATATAGTATAAAAGTGTGTGGGAAAGGCTGGAAATACTTAAAGGCTAAGCAATGGTGCACGCAGTAATCAAAGACAAATTGCAGACAATTTGACGACCGTACTCCGATACAGCGAAAATGTACAACGAGAAAGAGATAAAGTGGGCAAACTGCATACGTTTCAAAGTGATGAAGAATCCTACAAGTCTTCTTTCTTTAAAGTAAAATACTAACCCACTTTTGTATAAAGTAATCACAAACTTTGCCTTACTTTAATGCCTATTATTTTCATCTAGAATATGCTCTACCAATTTTAAACTCCTTTCTACATAAATAATTGATTAAAGACATGTGTTTACTAATGAGAATATTTTCTCTTTCTAAATAAACAATAGAATTTAGTAAATCTGCATCTTCAATTTGAAAGAATGTCTATTCGCCATTTCTCTCACTTGCTGCAATAAATTAATTTTCGATATTATAAGATAGGTGGTCGCACCATTTGAGCTAAGTTTTAGACATGAAGATAGAGTCTTGCATGTTAAGGTTCAACTAATTATATTATATTTTCTACTTTAATTCTTTCTTTCGATTAATATGAAGTCATAGTGTCATACTTCTGTTGTATTTTATAAAAAATAGGGCAATATATTAGGACAATCCAACTGTTCTTAGCCAAATATATTGCTACCAAACCCAAATAAGAAGAGGTCAGATTTTGTATTCCCCACTTTTCTTTTTGTCACTTCAATGAGCTAAGTCGTAATTGGTCTCGAACTTTTAGCTTTACTTGTAAACATATATGCGTGATTTGTACTTATAAATTTTAAATATATGCTTGACTTTAGTCAAAAAATAAGCTTGAGATATAATTACTCATTATATTAGTGATCGTTCATGATCAAGTACAATTTGCGAATTTTGTCAAAACATGAGATAACCTGATCAAGTCTCAATTACATATTATTCAACCTATGATGCTACATCAACTCAAGAGGGAAAATAAAATTGTTATGTCTCTTTTACTTCTTCTTCTTATGCTGCTTGCTTTTTATTTTTCCAATCTCGATTGAATGGAACGATGGCTGCAAGCCTTTGATTTTCACACGCAAATTGCTAGATTACATATTATCATATTATAGTGACATTCCTTTTTCTTAAGTAGAATATTGTTTGGAAAGATTAGAAGGAGCTTAGAAAAGTTTATTGGCTTTGTACAAAAATAAATTTGAAAACTTAGTGGAAATACTTTTGAATATTCCATCTTATTCAAATATATATTCGGTTCTATCATCCATCTTTTTTTTTTCCAACATTAATTTTCACTTTAGCATTTAATAGTCTTATAAGAGTCTTTAATTTTAGTCCAACAAATTCCCACTAACTTGGCACTGAGAGTGTTATCTAGTAAGAATTGAATTCTATATTAATAATGAGATATATGTGCTAATAGGTGTTACCTATGCATAAATACATAAAATTCATGAACAAGTAATATTAATGCGATTGAATAAATAAATATCAGACGTAAACAACTGATATTCAACTAATACAGTTATTCATGTCTTGCATTGATTTGATTATCTCAGATTCATGAATTTTATAAATTTATTCACACATTCTCATTTCTCGATAAAAATATATATTTTGAGTTGATCCATTCTTCGTATACAACATATATATGGGTGTGTGATTATAAGTTGAATTGTAGATAGATGCACCTTGAAATCATTAAAAAATCAATTTTTCCCAAAAAAAAAAATCATATTTTCCTCTTCGTTGCATGATATTCGGTGATAAAATATTACATATAAGTCACGAAACACTATCCATTCAATGGTAAATGTAATACTAGTACATTTGCTTGCATTATATACATAGACGGGCGGGCATAAGGTGAGATCATCTTCATGTTATTTTCAGCACATTCCTATATATTATTCCATGAACATTCATATACCAAAGAAATCATATACTATATATGCGCCATGGGCAACATCCAAGAAGGACATGGATTCAATGTCGGCGGATCTTGTCCTTTCCGCTCCACCTGAGTCAGATTATCCACTGCTGCATTGCCACATACCGTGACCTCGTCAAATATTGATCGACCCATTTCAGTTTGACCTCAATTCAATTTTTGTTTATTTATTTCTTAATTAATTTTCGGTTGATCGCTGGTATTTTTGTGGTTACTCATAAGAGGGGCTTAAATCTCTACCAATTTTTTTATTTTTATTTTTTTATTCTATTGTCAATTTTGCTGAAATTGTCGAAAATCATCTTTAATCCCTACAAGATGATGTCAATGAATATAAAAGTATGGAGGTTGGATGATTAGGATGAGCTAAAATTGGAGAAAGAAAGGGAGAAAATGATCGCAAACAATGAATTTGAGAGATGAGGAAAAATACGTTAAAATATGGAATATAAATTAAAAGAAAATGAAAAATGCTATTTTACATGAACATGGTTTTAAATTATATTAATGTGTTGTACTAATTTTCAAATATATCAAATATAATATTATTACATAAAATAATATTTTTAATATATATATATATATATATATAACTATAAGAAAATTTCAATGAAATTCCTATCAATATTTTTTTCCTTTATCTGCCAGTAATAGTCTCATACATCTGATTTTGTGTTTTCCGATGAATACGAAATTTATCTATATTCCAGCCGCCACATTCATGTATTCCGTTTATATTTTTGTGAAAAATTTCAAACAAGTATGATTAATTTCAATAATTTGATTACTTCACACTTATTTGATGCACCGTCAAGATTCGTATTACTCAATTGGTCAACCACAGTCTTAGCATCCAATTTTCGCTAGATTTTTTTAAAGGTTATTATTGGCTCGGAAATATAATCCAAATTTCTTAATAATTGAGAACAAAAAGGATTTGAAACAATGGTTCTTGGTTTCTAATAGTAATTAAATGAAGATTAATCTCAAATCACTTATCTAATCACTTGTCTATAAAATTTGAAATTTGTCAAGGACTTAAATAAGTGTTTCAAAATTGATAAAAACGTGTAATTTTTATATGTAGAGAGAGAGAGAGAGAGAGAGAGAGAGAGAGAGAGAGAGAGAGCCCAGAGCCCACCCAAATTACTGTAACCTATTTCACCGGGCAAGAGATTACGACATATCTAAGATCCCTACAAATCAGCCAATAAAATAGGTCTAAGCAACAGTTAATAGATTGACTTAAACAGAGAGAGCTATAGAAGTAGCAGCCAATCATTCAACAAAATAGATTTCCATGTTATTTCTATCAATGTCGCAAGGATGAAACTAGTTACCGCTTTTATTCGTTTATTTCATATAACGCCGCAATATATCTGGTATTATTCAACACTGTTCAATTAAGGATACATCTGATCAAATATAAAAAAGTAATTTAAGGTTCAAATTGCATTATTATCAATTTTTTACACGAGAAAATAAATTATAGGCTACACGAGAAAGAAATGAAAAAGTAGAGGGTGCGCAGCAGCGACTGTCCTTCAGTGTTGTAGTCCTTCCACCACTTGAGCTCCAGCAAAAAAGCTAAACCCTCTCTCTCTCTAGTTCACATTTACTTATTCAAGAACATTCCTCTCATCGAGATTTCACTATAATTATTGCAGTTTGAATAATTCGATACTGGTAGAAAAAACGAAAACTAGGATCTTTATCCACTTGACCTCCAAATCTTTCTGGTTTTCTTTTAATACCTGCATAATAGAGTCACTTCCTATCTGTTCACTGTTACTCGTCGTTTTCATGGCTTCAACTTCCTAGTACCCTTTCCATATTCATATTTGAAGAGAGAGGAGAAATGGGGTGTGCTGGAATTCTCTTCGTTCTCTATATGTATGCCCTTTTTCTCATGGATGCTTCCACAGCCCAGATGCCAGGTTCCTCACTTTTTTCTCTACATGCTTATAGATTTGTTTGCACTGTTGTTTTTTCTTAGATTTCTTGAGTATTTTCCGTGGTGAGTTTTTTTTTTTTTTTTTTTGTCATTATTTGGTTTTTTCAACAATTTTCCATCTGTGATGGTTCCTTGATTGTCTGTTTTGTCTAAAACGATGTTAAATTGTTTAAGTTGTCTCAGGTGGGACAATTAGTATCATAAATTTGTTTATTAAGGCTGTTTGGAATATTTTAATTCTATTGACACCGAAGGGTTTTAGAAAGGACAGGAATCAGTACAGTATTTTCTCGGTCAAGTGAACAGATATCTATTTGCATATGCTTATATGAAGTGAATATCAAAAGAAATATGGTGTGTTTTATGTGTATATATATTTTGTGGATGCATCCTAGTTTACAAAATTAGATCAGGTTATTTGCTAAGTGTGGATAAAATGTCATATTTGAGCAGTGGTGCAGGTGATGGAGATTTATGAACTATTTGTGACATTGCGTAGTTAGATAATGTGATGGATATATGACTTGCTATAATCTCTTACTGGAGATTGTATCCCAGAGTCATAGAGGACTAAAATTTGTTATTGATGGTTCAGCTGTTACTTTCACAAAGCTTTATGATCTGATGTAAATCTGCAATCTTCATATATGTAATTACTTCAGGCCATGTGCTCGATTTGCAGACAACCTCTTGCCCTGCTTATATAGGCCATTTTCATATCATCTTTTTAGTAATGTAGGTTTTTGAAACGAATTGTGAAGCTGAGATTTCTCTATGGCTTGTGGCATTCCCCTGGTTTACTGCAAACTGTTCTGCATTTTTTTAATATGTTTTTTTTTAGTTGCAAACGCTGAAAAATCCACTCAAAAACCAAATCATTGACATTTTGGTCAAATAATGTTTAGTAGGGATATGCTACCAAAACCCCTGCTACAGTTAGTTGTAAGTTGCTTCATGTCCTTTTATATGTGTGATGATGAATTGCAGCGGTTTCAATCCATACTCATGTTACAAAATTCTATAGAAACCATAGCTCATCTCATGACTTGTTGTATAAAATATAGATTTACTTGGGCCTATTAAGTGATTGCTTATAACTCATTTGTATCTACTCTGATATCCAATTGCTGTAACAATGCAGGTTTTGTGAGTCTGGATTGTGGTGGTTCCAATAATTTTACAGATGAAATAGGTCTTGAATGGAGTCCAGATAACTACATCTTAACTGGAGATATAGCCACCATATTTGTAGCCAATGAGACCAGAAAACAGTATAAGACATTAAGATTCTTCCCAGCAGATGATAACAAGTATTGCTACACATTAAATGTTGTCAGTAGGACCAGGTATCTTATAAGAGCGACCTTCTTGTATGGAAACTTTGACAACAATAATGTATATCCCAAGTTTGACATTTCATTTGGGCCTACACGTTGGGGTACTATAGTAATTTCTGATGCTAATACAATAGAGCTTCAGGAGTTAATATTTCTAGCTACAGATCCTACCATCAGTGTTTGTTTGTCCAATGCAACAACTGGTCAGCCGTTTATATCCACCCTTGAGCTCCGGCAGTTTAATGGTTCCATCTATTTCAATCAGTTTGAGAGCCAATTTTTCCTCAGTATGTCCGCAAGAATAAATTTTGGTGCAGAGAGCGACGAACCAGTCCGGTAAATTTAAAAAGTTCGACTTGTTTTCAATTTGCTTCTTGGAATTAAAAGTCAGCTAAGTTTCAGTTGCTCATATGTTATAGGTATCCAGATGACCCATTTGACCGAATATGGGAGTCTGACTCGGTGAGAAAAGCCAATTACCTTGTTGATGTTGCTCCTGGAACTGAAAAAATATCAACAAAGATGCCAATTGATGTCAGCAGGGATGAATGGCCACCCCAGAAGGTAATGCAGACAGCTGTAGTGGGCAGAAATGGATCATTGACATACCGCTTGAACCTCGACGGTTTTCCTGCTCCTGGTTGGGCATTTTGTTACTTTGCCGAAATTGAAGACTTGGGTCCAAGTGATGCTAGAAAGTTCAGGTTTATACTCCCTGGCGCTCCTGATCTTAGCAAGGCTATTGTTAATATCCAAGAAAACGCCCAAGGACAGTATCGTTTGTATGAGCCAGGATACTACAACATTTCTCTACCATTTGTTTTATCTTTCAGATTTGGGAGGACTTCTGATTCTACAATGGGTCCTCTGCTGAATGCCTTGGAGGTCAATAGATATTTGAAGAAAAGTGATGGCTCTGCAGATGGTGAGAATGAGCAAATTTTCTTAAACATGCAAACTATGCGTTTTTATTTTGATAGAATAATCACAACTGAAGAAAAAAACAATAAAAGAGCTTTCTTCTACGACACCACAATACTATGTATACTTTTTTCTGTTCCTGCTGCTTACCCCATATTTTGAGTCCGTTTAGCCAGGAGCATTTGTTGTTTTCTGTTTAGTAGGTTGAAGAGTTAACTCTTTGAGTGATGAAAACGAAACAGCTTCCTTTTACTTACATTCTGTGTTTCCCTCCAGCTTGAATAGTCTGATTCATTTGAATTGCAGGACCAGTTTTGGCTGCAATAGCCATGTCTTATTCATCATTTAAGTGGGCAAATGAAGGTGGTGACCCATGCCTTCCAGCTCCATGGTCATGGGTCCAGTGTAGTTCAGACCCTCGGCCGATGATAACATCGATGTAAATTCTGCTTCTTTTTTAGTTTACTGTTGTAATGACAATACTATCAGGTTATTCTGCCATTTTAGTTAGAAGTTCAGAATGGATTACATTACATACATATTTAAATGCTTTTTTTTGCAGACTTTTATAACTTGCACCTGAAAATATGATCGGTATGTTTTTGACCATTTTTGTGCATGTGCAGTAAACTGTCAGGGAAGAATTTGTCGGGGACAATTCCAGTAGAGTTCACAAAGTTGGGCGGCTTAGTTGAGTTGTAAGTTGCTGACTCCACTGTTTATTATCAATGCCACATTTCCTTATCCTGGTCCATGATCAAATCATAATTGTCATGCGCCTATTCATTGCAGATGGCTTGATAATAACTCACTGAGTGGTCCAATTCCTGATTTTTCTGGATGCCCTAACTTAAAGATAATGTGTGTACTCCAAATGTTCTGTTTATTATTTGCTTTATTTTTGTTAGAGCAACTAATTCATTGTTTCCCTGTGGCAGACATCTTGAGGACAACCGATTGAATGGTGAACTGCCTTCTTTCTTGGCAGATTTGTCTAATTTGAGAGAATTGTAAGTTTGAAGAGCTCAAATTATATCCAAATACTAGCTCGTTACATAACTTTGGTCAGGATTATGGTGATGTAAATTCCTCCCAAGAATTTAAATTATTCTTGGTTCTTGTTTACCTGCTAATTACTCAAATGCGGATTCTGATTTTTTACTGTACAAATGTTTCACTTCCAAAAAAATCCATTTTCTGACAAAATGGCCAATTGTATTGTTCAATGTATTTTGTTAGTATTCTGTTCTCACTTGTATACTTCTCATTAAAATTTTGTTTTGAGTCTTTTATTCATTTGTTGCAGGTATGTTCAGAACAATTTGTTAGCTGGGAAAATTCCATCTCGTCTTCTTAATAAAGACCTGAATTTGAAGTGAGTATATGTTATTGTTGAATTTGTTGTCTTCAAAGCTTATATGCCAGTCTATTTACTTTGGACACTGGGGTGCAAATTTATTGCTCTCTCTGTAAACTTATAACATAATTCTCAAATGCATTTCAATCTTTCTCTTGAAAAGACTTCTAGTCAATGTAGTTTCTCAGCCTCTATCTGAGACCTCTTAATCATTTGTGTTTCAGCTACACAGGGAATGCAGGCCTTCACAAGGAGAAGGGAGGGAACCGTAATAAAATTATTATTGGGACGTCAGTTGGAGCTGCTGTTCTGCTAATTGCTACTATTACCTCCTGTTTCTTATTGCCCAAAGGAAAGAAGAAACCTCCTCGTAAAGGTTAGATTTAAACAATTATAACCATGGTTTCACTTGTACATCGATCTTAGTTGGATCAACGTAGCAATTTTATGATATATTTAATTTTTGTTAGGAGAATCTCAACATAGTTTGCCTCCTCAAAAGCTTGCTTCTTCCCTGGGTGACACTGCCGCCGAAGCTGCTCATTACTTCACATTATCTGAGATCAAGGATGCTACAAATAATTTTGAGAGAAAAATTGGATCAGGAGGCTTTGGGGTTGTATATTATGGGAGACTGCTAGATGATAGAGAAATTGCAGTCAAACTTTTGACTAACGATTCCTTTCAAGGGAAGCGAGAGTTTACCAATGAAGTACGTAATACTAATTAACCCGAATCCCTTCTGCTACAGTTTGGAGGATTTTAAACCTCTTCAGTAACTTTACTACATAATAGTCGGAATAATTTAATTGAAATAGCTTCCATCTTTTGGTTTGATTTTCTGGCTAGATTTAAATTTGCAACTGGTTTTTCATTAACATAATCTATTTCTATAAATTGAGTTGTCGATGAATGCAGTAAAGAAGCAGCCTATGTACACCTGATTTTGAAAAGCAAACTCTAGTAAATTGATTATCCTATGATATGTTAGAGAATTTAGTGTCTGGAAATCTGATATTCTCATTCATCTTCCAATTTTGTTTCCCATGTCTGTTTCTTGCTTGGAAGAGTGATGTAATCAGAATCCAACTTCAAGCACGGAATCCTTATTGCTATGTCAATGTAGAAAAGTTAATTTATTGTAAAGTGGTGTGACATCTGTCACGGATGATTAGATTTATCTAAGCAACGTGAGCTAGTTAGTTTCATCTCTGAAATCCATATGGTTAGCTTTTGCATATTAAGTGAACTGTAGTGGTGTTATATATTTCAGTCTGCTCGCTCTGATACTGATTTTTGAGGTTACAACAGGTTTCTCTTCTTTCAAGAATACATCATAGGAATCTAGTACAATTTCTTGGTTATTGCCAAGAAGAAGGAAAAAGTATTCTCGTGTACGAGTTCATGCACAATGGGACTCTTAAGGAACATCTTTATGGTAAGTTTTTATCATGGGGATATGATCAACTAACCCAACAATAGCTAAATCAATTTAGTATTTTGACAGGGCCGTTAACACATGGAGGAGGAATTAATTGGATTAAACGCCTTGAGATTGCTGAGGATGCTGCCAAAGGTTGGTTAGCCAGATAAAAAATTCATTCCTTTACTGAATAAACTCATTCTACTGCATATACATTGCAGAAGAGATTTGACCTAAATACATGCAATATTGAGAAGTAAAAGAAGCAATTTTGAAATGTTTGTCTCGTTTTGCTCGTTCAGGAATAGAATACCTCCACACTGGTTGTGTTCCAACAATCATTCATCGAGACTTGAAGACCAGCAATATTCTTCTTGACAAGAACAT